>JASSUY010036534.1:0-49149 GCA_032466535.1 Forpus xanthops
CCCCGCCTTCAGCGCCACTGCCCGGTGAAGGCCTTTCCGCCGCTCGGGCCCGGGCCGCGCTGAGCTCCGCTCAGGGCCGGAGGACGCGGGCTTGGGGAGGGCGGCGCCCGTGTCCGGCGGACCCGCAGGTACCGCGGGTCGGTACCGACCCGGCCCAGACGGAAGCCCGGGAGCAGGACCCGGACCAGGCCAGGTACCTCCGGCGGCCCTCCGCCTCTGCCGGCTCGGTGCCCGCGCGGGCTCCTCCCTGTTGCGAGCTGTGGCTGGGCCTTGTTCTCGCGTGTTGCGGCCGTGGCCGCCGCTGTCTCCGCCGGGGTCGGATGGGTGTGCGCGGTGCGGGCGGGGGCGCGGGCGGAGCTCCGGCTGCTGCTCGGAATGTCCCGGGGAATGGCGGCGGGGCCAGGGAAGCGACGCCGCAGTTTTCCCTTGTCCTTCGTCGAGGCCGCTGGAGTCGGGCCCTGGGGCTGAGGCGAATCCCGACAAAACGGGTGGAATTTCCAGGAATGTGCTTTCTGCTGGACTGCCGCCGGCAGCGTGCGGGACGCGGCTGCGGAGCGCGAGCTCCTGCCCCGGGCTGTGGTGCTCACGGTTTGCACTTGGAGCGAATTTTATTGGCAACCTATCCTGGTTCGGACTTCGCGGTGACAGAGCACCCACAGGGCTCGACCTGCGGCCCCTCCCGTTGCGGGGGTGCCGTGCCCTTATCCCCTTTGCTGACTTTTGTCGTCTCTATATGAGAACATACTGGAGAGCAGGAACTTCAGCTGAAGTCATCACCCAAATCTGACTCGATCCACGTTTTTCCAAGAGCACCCGTCTGCTCTTGAAAGGCTCTCCCCGTATCTGTCAGTAGGGGTTTATCCAGATGTGCCCCGTCCAGCTCCAGAAATGCAGATACCATTTGCGTGTTGGTGTGTAATACATTGGAGGAAGGGTATCCCAAATTACATGAAGGAATTTGTGGAATGAGGATTAAAAGGACGCTAAAATATTAGTAAAATCAGTCATTTAAATTGAAAAAAATGTCTTGGTCTGTTAAAATCCACCAAGCTGAAGTACATTTCCTTCTTTAGTGATCATACAAGACAGGAAATCGTGTGTGAGACAGCCATAAGGGCTAGCAGACAGGAAGGCTGTCCCATGTTAACATCTCCCTTTGCATGGGTTCACCATCCACTGCTGGTTTTAAAAGAAAGCTCTCCATTTTTGTCAGCAGCGTTTGCCCAGGGTTTGCAGTTAGAGCCGTGGGGTACCGCCATCCGTGGGGTACCACTGTTTGCTGCATGTGCGAGGAGGTGGCTTTGCCACGACGTCTGATTCACACATGCTTGCATAATGCGGGATTCTGTGCCGAACTTTGCAGAGTTTCTTGGAACTTCAGTCATGCAACAGCTACTTAACAATGAGCTGGAAAGCAGACACATCCTCTCTTAGGAATTCCGGGAAAAACTGGGGGAAGCTGAAGGATTTTTGTATGCTGGAGCAGTTTGCTCTTTTTTTCTTCTGAGCAGTAGCAAAAGCACTTGTGTTCTTCTCAAGTAATTATAACTATGCTCAGTCATGTTTTATTCCCAAAATGTGAAAAGCTCAAAATCTTAACTGCATTGGGTGCATTTCTAGCAATGTGAGCATTGGTAGCCATAGCTAATCCAAAATATGATATTCTGCTATGTGGCTGTGTTGCATCAACAAAAGAATCTTAGGGAATTGTGTTGTGAAAGTCTTAAAATTAATTATCTCATCTGTTTCAGTTTACTTGAGCAGCTTTGCTGTGCTTGAGGAATTCTAGTATGTGAAAGCTGCATAATTTTCCTCTCCAAAATTGTGCTGGTTATATCATGACTTAGGTATGTGTTTCACAGCTTCTGATTATTTACTAGTTTAATGAATCTGCATTCTGCTGAAGCAGGACTCAGAGGTCTTTGCTAAAGTTCTTTTCAAGAAGATGATATTATTGGGGTACTGTGATAAGACCTGGGGGAAACACTTCATGCTTAGATTCTTTCAGTTATCTGAGTGGAATCATAGGACTTTGGTGATGTGTTGCTTGTCAGTGATTTTGGTCTACTCTTTACCCTTTCAATACCTCACTGGCAGCTTTGTTTTTCTGGTAGCTAAAATAGGTATCTCCAGTGCCAGGCCAGGCCAGGATCCGGCAACTCAAACTCTGCAGAAAAGTCTTCGAGCTCATTTTATTTTTCTTCTACACTTCTCGTTGTTCCATGAGCGGACTTTAGGGGGATGAGGCACTGAAGGGATCTGAATCCTAACATCTAGCAGAAGCAATAAGAAGAACTACACCTTTACCTTCACTGGGACACTGATGTAAGCTTGTAATAATGTTTTCTGTTGGCAGGATTTCAGCACAGCTTGTCCTGCTGAGCCTGGCCAGTGTCAGTGATGGCAAGACTTACAAGTGCTGCACCGCATACCCTGTGGATCCTTTTCTTTTCATATACAACAAATGAAGGTACATTTCTCCATGTTTTCAGTGATTATTCAGAGGAGGTTTTTATCATCAGGATTTTCCCTGGCCGGTAGGCAACACCATTACCATTTGTTAACTACTATAAAATATGTCAGAAATACCCATATACTAGAGCAAGTTCTAAGGTTTTGGGTTTTTTTCTTTCTTTTTATTGACCTTTCCCATATGGGCAAGGAAAATAGGAATTTGAGGAAGGAGGAACTGAAGTTTGGAATGTCATCTCCCTGCTTCCCCATTACCTAACCTCTAGCCTCTTTTGGACACTTTGCTCTAAACAAGGTGCTCAGCAGTAACCCAAGGACATCTCTGTAGAAATCCTATGAAAGTAGAACGCATCCCCTGTTTTCTGTAAATTATCTTTATCAAGGTTTAATTTTACACATTTTTCCCCTCATTAACTGCATGTTTCAGGTTTCTTCAGCATGATGTTCTAGTTGGAGATTAAAAAATAAATCCCGTATTTCAGTTCCCTTTTTAACTGCATGAACTGAAATCAACCTCTGTGCTCTGTGTGGTTTCAAAAGGAAATTCTCCTATATGTGAGGTTTAAATAAAGTATGGTGTACCAGAGATGGAAAGGGAGGTCACAGGGAAAGAGGAGAGAAAATAATGTACAGATCTGGAAAGACCTGAGGACACTGAAAGGTAAAGCAAAGCTGCAAATCAGCATAGCTTAATGCAGCAGGAGGAGCTTCAGTTAGTTGAAGTATTCTTGTGAGGGAAAGTGAATGTTTCTGCTTAGTCCTATTTATGTGGGGTTTTTATTCTTTTACTTCTCCTTGTGTGCTGCTTCTCCCTAGTCATGGCTGCAGGACACGTGCAGGAATTTGCGTGCTTCACAGACTATGACAAAGAGCTGGTTTGTCACTGGAAGGTGCCTGCACACATGAATTGCTCCGAAGTATTTCTCCTCTACTACAGGAAGGAATTTTTTCCTCTGCCGTAAGTATTTAATAAGATGCTACTAGTGTTAAAATTTCATCTGTCCTGTAGCTGGTATCAGCTCTGATCCCCTCCCTCTGCCAGGAGTGCCTGAGACAAATATAATCCAGGTTATTATTCTTGCCAGGAGGATGAGGGGTTGCAGCACACTGTTCAGTGGTCCGTTCTTCTGCAGACCTCTGCGCACTTAGAATAGAGGAGTGATCAAGTCCCACCTGTAGCAATGGTGAGGCTCTCATAAGTTTACCAAAGCTTAATTTCATGCAAAGTGTTGCCTCCTTCAGGAGAAATCTGACCTGATCCCCCATCCACAGCCTGTGTGAAAAGTACTCTCCCCTGCAGCCCAGGTGATTATCTCTGTTCACAGTCTAACTCCGTGTTCACAGGCTGTTGTCCCTGTTCTGCAGCAGGGACAGTTGTCATCTCCTACAAAGGAAGATGCATTTGTACTCTCCTGTTCCTCTCCGTGTGATTTCTGCACACAGACATCCAAATAACACTATACACCATAGTAAACCTGTTTGTATGCTAGCAGGCTGTCAGTCTGCTCCTTGAGAGATTGGAGTGTAGTGAAGGATGTTAATATTCCCTCTTGTAATCAGTCCTCAGCCTTTCTGTCAGGTTTTATTTGTGCAGTACAGATACCCAAGGGGTACCTGGGGAGAACAGATTGTTTGGGGGAGCTCAGTTTTGGTTTGGATTTGTTTGGGATGAACATTTCCAGGAACTGCACTTATGTGTCTCAGGTTTGATTAGCTCTGCACATTGGGAAGCTTGATTTCACCCTTTCAAGAAATAGTGTGCTACACTCTCTAAACATTGCATCGTTTTCTGCCTGTTTTCCAGAAACAGTGTGTGTGTCCCCGAGAATGGAAAAGACAGTTTAAAGTGCACTTGCACAATATGTCCGGATTATTTTGTATCAGGCCTCACATATGTTCTAGCTCTACAGTACAATGGGACTGATATGTGGAATTACAGTGTTACACCAGCCCTGGTTGGTAAGAAACTGTTTACTCTGTCACCAGGACATGTGGCTGCAGGCTTTGCAATCCTAGCTAACTCCTCGTTCAAGTCACTGGAATGGTTTTCCCTTATCGGAGCTGAAAAGTGTCATGCTGGCTTAAATGCAAACTCCATTTGGCTTAGAAACGTAATTCTGGAGGAGGTTCTTAAGGGTCTAAGTAATGAGGAAAGCAGGGAGTGATTCTTCCTCTAGCAGTACCCTCTCTGTTGCCAGGAAGCAGCAATTCTGGAGCTTAGACATGTCTTTAATGCATTTTCACTTGTGGCTGTGGAATTCGGGGTTGAAGATGAATGTGCTGCTTCTGGGTTCTAGAAAGACACTAGGTTATCCCTGCTGAAATTTCTTCCATTCCTGCCTCTGCCACACTCTGATTTTTCATATAAATTGAGTCATCCACACAAGTAGAAATTGTTACAATAATTGCTGTTGGATTGTAACAACCAGTGAAAAGAAGGTAATGATTCTGCTCTTCACAAGACGGAGCATAGGAACAGTATGTATCTTTCTACAGGTACCTTGTTTGTTTATAACTGTGCTTGTTCGAAATACTTGTCACCTCAAACACTCAGAGAATCAGTCACACACTTCAGGCAGGCATTCATCTGCATCATTGCGTTTTTCCATGCTGAAAGCTGCACCCAGTGCATCAAAACGTTGGACTTGCAGTTTGTTCAGCCAGCTTGAAGAGTTAGTGCTTGTTAATTAATATCTTGCAATTGCTCTTTTTTGGCCTCTATCCTTGTGCTGTATAGTGAAGGGGCTAAATGCATTGATGAGATTCTGGTCTCTAGCGAGTGTTTGTCCCTGCTTCTTTCTGCCAGTGCTTTGCTATTGCCATTCTTCCTGATTGTGTTTTTTTAATGTATAGTTAAGCCAAGGCCCCCCAAAAACCTTGCCGTTGAGAAAGTTGAAAATGGTAATTTCAATCTGAGCTGGGAGGAGAGCTACTCTCGTCCATCCATGCTCTTTGGACAGCCAGTCATCCATGAAGTGAAATACTGGAGGAAGCAGCACCCAACAGAGGTAAGGGGAAGCCATTCTCTTAATTTTCTGTCTCTCTGGACTTCTCAGGCCTAAAAAGTCCTCTGGAAAGTCTAGAAACCTTTTAAAGAGTAATAGTATTGCCACGGGTCACATTGACCCGGAGTGGTTCAGCAGGGCTTCAAAGGATTGAAACTCTTCTAGCTACCACCCCAGAATTGTCTGCTGCTCACAGTAGACAGAGCAGAGATTGACAATAAACTTCTGTTCCCTGAACTTAACTTATTCCTTAGGTATCAGGAAGCTGGGAACTGCTCATGACTCTGTGGTGCAGTTGGGGCATTTCAGCCACCTCCCGGCACTTTAGGACAAGGCCTTTTCTGGCAGGGAGAGAACATGCTTGGTGGCATGCCACAAGTGCCACCCACTCATGACAACAAAATGCAGTATCTCGTACACCAGCTTAGGTACACGGTCATTCATTTGCTCACTTGTGAAGGGCCACTGAAACACGTAACACCATTGTTGATTGTTGTCACTGACCCTTTACCTCAGAAAGAAACCAAAGGGAAGTTTCTCATCTCCTTCTCAGGTTTTTGTAAAAGCAATTAAGTATGGGGCAAAAAGCTTTGAAATCACTGCAAGCTCCTTGAAGAGAGGCTATGGTTACGTTGCAAGTGTGAGGTGTAACTATACCGACTACCCAGCTTACTGGAGTGAATGGAGTGAAGAAGTTGAATTTTACTATGGTAAGTATTGTGACAAATATCAGCTGGATAAAGGGGTGGTGCAGTTTTACAAACAAGCCCTCAGCTCTCCTCACAGAGAAGGGTTATGAATCAACATCTACATCCTTTTGAATGTATTGCGGATATACCTGTAAAGGCTTCCAAACAGACTAAACATAAAATGGGAAACTGAGGAAGAGAAGACAGGGAAGTTGGATTGCTTAGCCTTGTGAAAAAAAGGCTGAAAGGGAATGAGTTTATTCTCTGTAATTATTTCATGATGTAGATACCAGGGAAGAAGAGAGATTTAAACTAAAGAACACCATTGATATAACAGCAAGTGGGTGTGAATGAACAAGACATATTTAGGCTGCAAATTAAGCAATACTTAGGCAGCAGAGAGCTGCGGGTTTTGGAAACCTCTGAAGAGCAACAGAGGGGACAAGAAGCAAAGGTGCGCTACAGAGGAGATGATACTGTTAGCGACTGTGAGAGGTTGTCTCCAAGAGCTTGCAAATGGCCACACAGTACAGAGTGTTGGCTCCTCACACCATCACCACGGGTGGCTGTTTATGTTCTGTTTATCTGCTGGAGATTTGATTTTACATCCTCTGAAGAAACATTTTTTAAGACACAAAAGAGCAGCAATAAATTTCATATTGCCAGTACCTGTATTTAGATGCACAGGCACATGTGAGTGTACGTGTGTGTTTAACAGAATACCGAGTGACAGCTGAAGACATTCTGCAGATGGCTCTTCCTGTGTCCTGCATTCTGATCATGGCACTGTCTGTCATTTGTTACTTCTGTTTTACCAGGTACGTAGCGTGCTGTCCATGGGTTTCCCAGAGCAGCACTTGGCACAGATAGCAGTGTTGCTGTCAGTTAGCTGAGTGTCTTGGTCAGGAGTCTAAGGATTTGCTTTTCCTTAGCACCTGTATCTGGCTCTCGACAAGCAAATGTTTTAGAAACATGAATCAGTTGCCCTCTCATTTTCCAAATTGATAACCGAATGTTCTCTATTAAATAATCTCACCAGAATGGGCTTGTTAGAGTGTCCAAACAGGCTGCTTTTCTGAGGGTTGTCAGGTTTTGGCCCATCTTTGCTGGAGTTCCAGTAATGATGGTCAAATATCTGTATTTATTTTTAAATTTCTTAGTGCTAATGTGGAAGTGGGATCCCATCTGTTTTGTGCATCAGTTCAAACATGACTAGAAGAACGTGTGATACTGGTTCTATAGAGCAGTCGTGCACCAAGCATGCAAATATCTCTGCAATAGTTTAATGAAAAGCAGCACTTGAAGGTGCACAGAGCAAGCACTTCCTCTTGCTGCAGTGCAGGTAGTTAAGAGGAGGAGAAGAATAGAAGAGGGAAGTGGACATTGATCAAGCCAAAATGCAGTCAAAGTAAACAATTTTAATTCTTCCCTTGCAGAGTGAAGAAAGCATGGTGGGATCAAATCCCGAATCCAGCAAAGAGCCATTTGGTCGTAAAAAATGTCAAGGTAATTTAAAGGCTTTGCAAAAAAAAAACCTTTTCCTGATCACCAGAACTAGAATATAATAAGTGCTATTGCCTGGCTAGTGCAGGGGTTATGAAATACAATTCATGTGTCACCTAAATCTGATTTGTGTCTTTATTAGTTTTCAGTTTTGTGCTACATTCATGAAATTAAGTTCCCTTTCCACGACTTAAAACAGAATCATATGGAAAAGGAAATGTAAGTAAAACAAAGGAGAAAAAACACCAAACTGCTTTACAGCATGAAGTAGTTCCCTCTTGCATAAGCATTAACTCTCCTTTCCTTTTGATTTCCAAAAACAGAAGTTGCAAGAACTGTCTGGCGCAAATCTTGTCAAGCCAAAACTTCAAGGGAAAAGATAACATCAGAAATGTTGAGAAATCTTGTCGTTGCCACAACAAGTCTGGAGAGTGGTTTCTGAATGGCAGCAGCGCAGTTTTAACTCCTGAGACAATTCTGGTTGAAGAGTCGATAGAAATTTGTGAGTGCTTAACAGACACTGAGGCTGAGCACCAGGAGGAGACTAGTGACCATATCGCTGTGTTTGAGCCTTCCAAGAGCAGTGTCAGTGCTTTCAGAGAGCACCCTCAACACAACGATGCACTAGCTAGCATGTTTATTAAGCTCTTGGCAGATGAAAACATGGAAGACCATAAAGACCCAGACATCATCATCATGGGTGAGAACAAAACCTTTGAGAAACTTGAGTCAGAAAATCTCTCACAGCAAAATACAAATGAAAGCGCAGCCCAGAGTCGGCAGCCATGTGATGTTTCCCTTTTCACCATTGCTTTTCAAGATGACTACAACTGTAGTGCAGCCAGCAGGAAGTCAGAACAATCAGAAGAATCCTTTGAATCTGGCTATCACAGCTCCAGCATAAATTCTGTTTCTCTGGATGCAGGAGAGCTTCAACATATGGTTCATCAAAGCCTTTTTCCATGCAGTTCTGAAAGTCAGCATGATTCATGTGTCCTGACCCAGGAATCTCCAAATAAACCATCATTTGGGACCAAAAAAGACAGAGTAAGCAACCCTGCACACAAGTGTTTTGATACTCTTCTGTCTCCATCCATGGGGCTGTGTAGCTCTGCATATAAGAGCTTTGACGCCCTTACGTCTCCATCCATCGAGCCCTGTGTTTCTGCCTACAAGAGCTTTGACACCGTCACATCTCCACCCATGGAGCCCTGTGGTTCTGCTTACAAGAGCTTTGACACCCTTATGACTCCGTCCATGGAGCCCTGTGGTTCTGCCTACAAGAGCTTTGACACCCTTTTAAGTCCATCCATGGAGCCCTGTGGTTCTGCCTACAAGAGCTTTGACACTCTTATGTCTCAGTCTATGGCTGACAGTAGCCCAAGTCTGTACTTTGAAAATGTGTACTCCTCACCACCTTTAACACAGTTTTCAGACACACCAGAACTGAGCTGCAGAGATCAAATTTATCAGCCCCCTCTCAATCAGGCATGTTACACCAACTACAGGTCTCCCTGCACTGAGCTTGATGTTCACAACACCTCTTCAGAACATAGTGATTTTCCATCTTTCCTCACGCATGCAAATGACAGTGCTTCAGCTTTCCTGCCAGACAAAGAAATACATAATCAAGTAACTTACCAAAATGTTCAAAAGAAAGCCAGTGTCATTTCTTGCCCCACTGGACCTCAGCCATCTGGTTATCAACCTTTTGATAATGTAATTAAGTGTAATGGTACATACCATGGCAATGACAGTGAGGTTATCTCCAGGTCACAGTGCAAAACTTTCACTCATCTTTTGTACAACAGCCTGAGAGGGGCACCTCCAGAAATGATGATCTATGAACCTGACCTGAAGACAGATGACCCTGTATGTTTGATTGCACAGCAGTTTGATGGCAAAATTGTCCCAGATTTAGTCTTTAGTGAGGATGTTGCACAGACTGGTGATGGCAGCCTTTGGATCATGAGCTCTAATGAGCTGTCTGGTGATAGCAAAGATGAAAATACCAGCACAGAGGAGCTAATGTTGCATATGTTAGAGCCAAACTATCAAGATTTTGACAGCAGAGAGAGAACCTCAAAGGGGACAAAGCCTAACAGCTTTAACTGTACTGGTAAAGGAATGCAGGAGAGCAGCAGTAACAGACTGAATACTGCCTTCCACTGCCACATGCATAACCACTTGAGGAAACATGGCAATGCAGGGGAAAATCAGGAGGTGATGAAGCCTGCTGTAGGCAAGAGGTGTGGTCCTGCAGCTGCTTTACCAGAACAGTCACTGGCCAGCACTGGGCTAAACTTAGAAAGAAAAACTGCAGAGTCCCCAGAGCTCCTGATCTCAGACAAGTTGGTGCCTTCTCTTTCTGTGGATAACTCCTGTGCTGCTGATTCTGGCACTGTTCACAGTGAGGGTTCCAGACTGGCACCTGCTGTTCAAAAAAGACCAGTAGAGCTTTTGAGGGAAAACAGGAAGAATGAGAGAAAAATGAATTGTGTACGAGGCCTTGTCTGGGAGGACAACTACTACATGAAGGTCGCCTAGCCGTGCTTGCCAGGGCTGCACCAAACCAGTCCTTGGACATAAACTGTATGGCAGATTGCAGTGTTGCTTGTTCTTCCAGTCTTGACCAAAATGAGGGCTGCTGCAGCTCAGACAGGGAAGGATTCAGTTGGGATATGATACTCATGCCTACTGCAGGGCTGTCAACCTGTATGTGATACAGGCCCCAGCGGACAGTAGGGATTGGTAACTAACAATTGGAGCTACAGACCTGTCTGGGGTGCAAAGCCAGAGCTAAAGCTTCTCTGGCATTGACTGTTCTCTAAAGTCAGCAGCAGCTGCATAATGTATGAGTTCTTGGTTGAGCTCCTGTGGTTATGCCCCGGCTCTGTGTTGCTTGGGAAGCACACAGAGGTGATGCGGAAGGTGATGACACACCTGGAGGTAGGATGTAGGTGCACATCAAAGGGGAGCTTCCATAACTTACTTATTGAGGTGAAGGGAGGAGGGAGGTCCTGTGCGCCTAGCCCCAGTATGGGGTATTGTTTCTACACATGCTCAGTCAAGACCCAAAATAAAGCTTCTTGTTATTTGAGCTTACACAATGCTGTTATTGATGATTAGTTTCTTATTTTGTAGAAGCGAGAAGTTATTCCAACTTCTACAGCTGTAACTGGAATCAGATGCTTCTAAGCAGTATTTTCCCAGGAAGTTTATCAGTTTGTCAGATCCCCTTAACTGATGGAGCTTTTTTGGGTGTTCTTTAAGGCAGCATATGTTTGTCGTTGGTTAATTGTTCTGAAAGTTTTACTCATAACTCTGCGCATTTCTAGGGCATTATAGATTTTGATGTGGTACATTCCACCCCAGTTAGCTGGCAGTGGCACAGAACAGTTAAGAGCCATTAAGACACTTTATGTGTACTAAGATACATATGTATGTTCTTAATAATTTAGAAGCCCATCTTTGCATTGCCATGCATAAGGAAGCCGTAATGCTGAGCACATAAACTGCTACTAAGCACTAACGTGGTTTGTAGGATTTTTGTACTGCAAATTTCACTTCAGTGTTCAGATTGGCCAAATAGGAGGGATATTCCCCCATCAGTTTTGCAGCAGTAAAAAAAGATTTGTAAGCCCTGGGAGTAGGTGCTTAGTGAAATGTCTGTATTTAGATGTGATGGTTAATATTTAGTTAATATAGTTAGTCATAGGCTCTGGTTTGTAGGTCACTTTCACTGAGGTGGTGATTGGTGAAAGATCTCACTGCTTGTAGCTGAGGTGTTAGTGAACATGTTACTTATTTGTTCTTACTGAAAATATCAGGTTGGATTCTATCAGAATTACTCTTTCTTTGCACGAAGGGGATCACTGCTGCCTGTAATGTGAGCACAAGCTCTGTGAAGTGGGAGGGGTGTGAGGCAGATGGATTAAGAGGCTTTCTAGGATCCATCAAGCAAACCTGCACTGAAATGGTGGCACAGGGAGACGTAGAGGCCATGGTCTGACTCATGAGTAAGCCTCACTTCCCTAAATCCAAGCAAAGTCAAGCTGAAGCAAAATCCCACAGCTGGTCACTGCAGCCACCCATAATGGGTGACTCACTGTTTGCTGTGATAGCACAGGGCTGTAAGGGAAGCACAGGGACACCAGTGGTGCTTTCTTCCCCTTCTGCTCCTGCACTCTCCCTTGTCCTCTTTGTGAAATCCTCCTGGAAGGCTTGCACTTGGCTGGAGCAGCTTCATCCTGCCTTTCCCTGGCTTTGTCTTTTATGTAGCTGTGACCTCTGTTGGTTGGCCTTCTGGGGGGGGGAATATTCTTCCCCTTTTCTCCCTTCAATATTTCTCTGGTGAAATCAAACTGTAACTCTTCAGGAAGGGGGAGCCCTCTTCCTACGCCTTTGCATAACCCAGAGCTGGTGACAGACTCTGGGGCAGGTGGGCAGCTCAGCCTGTGCTGCTGCAGGCATGGCTCATGTCTGCAGCTGATGCTCCATCCTCCAGTGCCTCCGCTTCTGCCGCCTGCAGTGGTTGCAGTGCTATAAAATGCAGGGAGGTTTCAATGATGGGTTTCCAGCCTGAGATGTTCTGCTCAGAGTGTGAGGGGTTGTGGCTTGGGCTGGCCCCAGGCTGCCAACGAGGTGCCCTGGCCTGAGCTGCCTGTGGGGACAGCCTGTGCTTGCAGAGCAGCCCTCCTGAGAGAGGAGCTTTGTTCCTGGTGGCTGGACCCTCCAGGAGTGGCCCGTTGAGCTAGCTCAGGGCTCTTACCAGGACAGAGAATTACTGACCGCAGTAAGTGTATTCTCTATTTTCCAGTGTGTTTGTAAGACTGCAGTGCAAGTGGCAGCTAGTGCCAAGTTTTAGCCTGGTTATAAAGCACTTCATTACTCTCTCAGTCAGTCCACCTCCACATCTTTTACCTGGCTGCCTACCAGGTACTAGCAACCTGACTCACCATGAGTGAAATGGGTTCCTGAGAAAAGCAGGTGTATTCCCGGTTCAGGAGAAGCTAGTTCTGATGCATGCTTTTCCTTTGCAGAGTGCCACAGCCTCTCCTTTTCTTTCTGAACAGTGTTGGCTCCTTAGAAATACACACCTATATGGAACAGCTGTGGGCAAATTCCTGTCGATTGTAAGGCTTGTCTTTGCCTGTGGAAAACCAACAATAGCCACAAGAGGATGAGACTGGTGTGGAGCAGGAGTTTGAGAATGTGGGGTCAAGTTCTTGGCGGTGGGAGTGGTTAATTTAAGATAAAGGAGGGGCCAGCTTTTTAAAGAACTTGTCTCAGGCAGGATGCAAGCACTTCCCCATCGTAGGCTACAAACTTTCATCTGCGAAACAAGTTCTTTTAGGTGTTACATAGTACAGTAGCATAGCAAAGGGTGAGAGAATCAAATTGAGGGGGTTATGATTTCCAGAATCCTGCTCTATAATTTTCTTGTCACTAGAACTGTGTGAGTCCTTAGTGAATGGAGACTGAGCAGACAGTTTGCTTTCCTGGAGCCATGTCTTTTCTGTAGAAAACTCCTTAGGGAGCATGATGTATGCCATTTACATTCTAGCTCTGACAGGGGTATAATTCTGCATACAGTTGGTTTCACAAAGAATAAGTGGTTTTGACCAATTCTCCGGGGAACTGTGCCTGTGCAGTGCACCCACACACACAAAGCATCCCCTCTGCAGACCAGCCAAGTGAGGAAGAGGGCACTGCCCAGGTACCTCACCAACAGTTAAACAAAGTTAAGCTACGCCTCAGTGTGTTTTGTCTGAGTGCCCATTAACAGCCAGCAGCAGCACCACTGGTTTGCTGAGTCCTGAGTATTCTCAGTCTTGTGGCAAGCTGAAAAGGAACGTTGAGAGGAACTTTGCAGTTCTGCTGATGTCTGGCCAAAGGTGCTTTGCTCCGTTTGTCCCTTGTGCTGTCCTGTTTCTATCTTGTCCATCCAATGGCTTTCTACAGCACGGAGTTGTCTGCACAGCTGCCTTCTGCCCCACCAGCAAGACTGCAAGACAGAGAAGAAAAACTGACTGCAGCTGTGGATGAACAGAGGTAGGAGCCAAGTGCTGCCGCAGGGACAGGAACACCATTTCCTTTTTTGCGCCGCTGTTAACAGAACTGACCATCTGTACAGGAGCCCTACATTTCTGTATACTGAATGCAGAGAGGCAATTGTAATGGCAAGAGTAGGTAGAGTACAGCCTGTGAGCCAGAGCCTCTCCTTGATAGAGGGATGACTGTCCTGGACATGTCCATGGAGTGGGGCAGGTGCCCTAAGGAGTTCCTGTCCTTGATCCGTAGTGGATCAGCCGCTCCCATAGTCCTGTCTGTGCCCCATTGCGTAAGAGCAGGCATTCACAGCAGTACATTGGTTGTCCTCTGCTTGAAGGTTACTGAGTCAGTGCCTAACCTGTCACTGGGACTTTCCTACTTGTGGCTGTTTCCCCAGCTCTTAGACATGGGGGAATTTGGCATAAGCTGAAGTTTGAGGTTGGCTGCTTCTCCCCAGCTCAGCCACTGCTGGTTTCACCTGCAGTGAGCCACCCACACAGCAACAAGAATTACAACAGGGTGAGAAATGCACGAGTGCTTCTTGGGGGGAGAACTTGTGCACCCGGCTCAGGGCTGACACCAGTTCCCAGTTCTTGTCCGGATCCTCTAGAGAGTTGCTGTGGGAGCCAGGTCTGCTCTCACTGAGGTTGGCCCCGACGTCTGCCCTCTTGGCCTTTGGTGAGTGAGTTCTCCAGGAGCTGGCTCTGGGAGGCTCTTGCTGTGCTGCACCCACTGTCCAGTGCATGTGTCTGGCAGGCTCCAGGCTTGAAGGTTATGGAGGACCGTTAACTGCTGAGTGACACTGCCTGCTTAAGGCTCTCCAGAAGCACACAGTATCCTCCTCCACAGCATGAGCTAGGCAATAGGGCCATCATGTGTTTTGTTTCCTCCACAAGGCAGGAATTAGGACCTGCAGTTTAGCATGTGCGACCCATTCCATGGCCTTGCTCCCAGCTGCTGCAAGGCACTCGTCCAGAAGCACCAGGGATTCTTCCCACCTTTACAATTCTTATGAGATGTCTTATGAACCTCCAGCTGCGCTCCCCAGCAGGGAGGGCCAACACATTCAGCTGCTGTTCATGTTATCTCTATTTTGCCAGTTACCTGCCCTCGGTTTAGCTTCGTGCTGCTCTTAGCGCATCCCAGCTTCTCCACGCTCTCTTCCTGACTTGTGCACATGTGCAGTGGCAGGGAAAGGTGTGGAAGCTGGGGCTGTGCAGAGTTGGTACAGAGCAGCAACCAGCAGCTCAGCTTCCTTCTTTGAGCAGGAGCCTCACACCACAACCACTCGCTGGAGCACGGGATCCCCGACCCCTGCTTTTGTAGGGACAACCCCCAGACTCCTCCTCCTCTTGCAGAGCACTGTGTTTACCAGTGCTGCTTTGGGTGTGGGTACACTGATGTGATGCAATTTCATTGCATTAGTCCCTGGGCTCTATGGAGCAAATAACCCCATATTTTGGCCTTTTTAGCCTCAAACAAAACAACCTCCTGCTACCTTCCAATGAACTCCTACCACAGCATCATAGAAAAGCCACAGCTTCACAAAACTTGGACTGCCCCAAGAGTCTTACAAAGCCTTGTGGCTTCTCTGTGCAGAATTGTATTTTGAAATTTTGGAAAAGCTGGTTACTTTGGAGCAATCTGTTTCCAAGAAAATCCTGCATATCTTCAGTGTTATTAATACACGGCAGCATGTTGCAGGGTGCTTCTCTATCTCTACCTGTTTGTCCAGCCTGTACCTCCACCCGCCTTTTCTCCTAAGGACACAGTGACGTGAGAAGCCGCTGCTTGTGCCAGGCCTGATCTGTGGGTTTGGGATGGAGCCAGCAGTGCTGCTGGTCTGTGGTCTGCCATGCCTTCACCTCCTGCTGCTCAACGCTGGAGGCAGCTCTGTCATGCCAGCCATTAGCTCGTGCTTTGCAAGTGCCTCCACAGTTGGAGGCTGAAGGTAGCCCGTGTGTTTTCACCCCATTAGAGGTGGCAGAGGGTTCCAAGGTGTGCTCAGTGTGGAGGCCTGCTGCGAGAGCTGGTGGCCGGGCAAGCTGCTGCAGGGCTGAAGCGTGCTGGGTTGTGATGGCTGTGGCAAAACAAAGAGCAGAGAGGCTCAGGTGGGGCTCTTGCATGAAGAGCTCTGTGCCAGCAGCAGGGTTCTGGCCTTGGTGCATCCCTGTGAGCAGAGACCTGGGGACTGGCTGGTGGATGCTGGGTCAGATTCCGCCATCCTGTGTGGAAGGAGCAGAGAGTTCTGCCAGCACTGCTGACTCGGGTGAGCACTGCGGAGTATGCGATGGACTTGCTGACCTCATGCAGGGTCAGAGCTCTTCAGAAGTACAGACATGCAGCGTGTGACCTGGAACCAGTCTGAGAATGGCTGTGGTAGGGGAAGGTGGAGAGGATGAGGCACATTGGTTGATCAGATCAGAACGGGCTGATGTTTAGTTTGTGAAGCTGCAGGAGCCCAGCTGTGGGGCAGGGCTCTGATGGAGGCAAAGAACTGTCTGTGGGTTATCCACAGGGGTCTCAGCTTTCAGAGAAGGCTGGCATGGAGACTGTCCAGGGGAAAGCATGCTTTCCTGTGGGCTGAATGTATTCAGCATAGTGAGGCCTCAGGGAGATGCTCTGGGCACAGTTTGCATGCTGTATGAGAGCTGTAGGTTTCTGTTCCAGATGGTCAGGGTGAGTTCACAGGCACAGTCATTCCTGTTTCTGTTTACCAGCATATGTCTGGTGATTTCCTAAGAGAAGATACAAGCCTCTGTGCGATCCCTTCCGTGTGAGCACAATGTGCGCAGTCAAAGCTTTGTGAAGGTAAGCCCTTTTCCTCTGGCAGGAGCCAAAGTGGTGTCCTCATACTACAGCCTTCATGCAGAGTGGGTTCAGATATATATTAGGGAAGACGAGGCTGAGCCCAGTGTTGGCGGCTACAAAGAGACAACTGGCAAAAGCAAACGGGAGACGGGCGGGCGGAGTGCGGGGGTCTCTGTACGTGGCACTCGGCATTCCCCGGACCAAAGCAGTGCTCTGCTTCCTCCTCTGCAGCTCCCAGCCCGCCAGCTGGGGGTTTGTTGTTTTTCAGCCTGCTGCTTTGCTGACTAACACCTCCGCTTTCTGCCTGGCTCATTCATGCTTTACCCCATTTCCTGAGCTTTGAGGTGGTTTCTTCTATTGCTTTCCCTTCCACTAGAACGCTGTTACTCGCGTTTCAGCTGTTCTCCTGCCATGTTTTACTCATTGGTTATCATAATGGATGATTATCTTCCTCCTAAATGTCACCTGCTAGTAAAGGCGCCTTTGACCCTAGAGTTATACCAGCTCTGTATATTTGTCAGTGCAGAGGACCTTGTTTTAATTCCATTGTGAGGGGAAGAAAATACAGATATAGTATTGTCTGTGTGGAATTTTCACCCCCATATCATGAACTTGGTAACTGCAAGTATCACTAATTCTCTCTTCTAGGGAAAGGAAATGTCAGCTCTGATTGTTATTTCCTCTGTGTGTATTTATTCCTGCTTATAAATACTTACAGATGTTGCCCTTCTACTTGTGGCAAAATGCTCTTGAGTCATCAATAGCTTTAGCAGAGTTTACCAAGACTTTCCTGCTGCACCCTTCACACTTGCTTCTGGTGAATATGCGATTACAGCTGGATGAAAGTCATTGCCTCTCCTCTCAAATCAACATAAATCTGTGGCAGTTGAACTGCTTCAGGTCTTCAAGTGCTTTACCTTCGGGGCTGGATTCAGCTGCCCTGAAGTGTCGTGGAACCTCAGGTGTAGAGGAGTGAGTGCCCTCACAGTGCAGAGCAGCCCAAGAGCTGTGTGCTTGTGGAGACAGTCACTGGGCACTGAGCCCACTGACTTGCTTTGTTCCATGCAGATGTACCTATGTACTGTGCCAGGCAGGGACAAGTATGAGGGCCCCTAGAGATCCTGCATGTGTGTCCTACATGATGGCTCTTCCCAGGCTGTACGGTGGGTACAGTCCTCAAGAATGAAAGAGATCTGGTGGGTCACACTGTGCTGGGCTCCCAGCACTGAAGAGCCAGTTGTGTGTTAAGCATTTGCTCTGCAGGGCAAGACTACTTGCTGCTCTTCACATTGCAATACTTGCACAGCTTCACATGTGTACGTGCATGTACTTGCACATGCACGCATGTTCAGGCACAGTGTACTGTACTTAGACTGACCAGCCTGACTCTCCCATATCTGTAACTTCCCTCAGGAGCCCTGAGGTCTGGGTGAGAGTTGGCCCCTCCTTGGGTGTGCATCTGGTGCCTCAGACTGCCTGGCTGGTCCTGCTGTGCTGTGCCAAGTGTTTTTGCACCTCCTGTTGCAGTGTGGTGGGTGCAGCAGGGGCTGAGCACAGAGCCTGCTCACCCTGCTCCCAGCTGCTTTGTGCCTGCTTCACTGCTGCAGTCTCCTTGGGTTATTCGAGCTCCTTCTTCTTTATCCTCCTACCACCATGCTATGCTGTGCATGCAAAGCCCCCTTATAGCACTGCTCCATTCTGTCTTGCCCAAGGACGCTGGACTCCTTGCTGCCCCCTTTAAGATAGGCAGGAGTGGCTTGGCCTGCCCTTCCTCAGTGTCAGCCTTGCAACCTGCAGAGCTCCAGTGCAGGCACGAGCTGCAGGCAGGAGGGCTGGGCATGGCTGAACCCCTCTCCCCTGCAGGAGCCAGACCAGCTCCCTGCCTGTGGTCTGAGGATTGGTGCTGCCGTCCTGGGCCCAGGGCCCATTCTGGGGACAGGCAGAAGTGCAGTGGTTCCTGTCTGTCTCTGGTGGGACACACACTGTACTATATAGTTAAGTTTGGCCATTTAGTGCCCTGACACTGATGCCTCCCCACTGCAAACCTCTAACCCCCTAGCCCCACTGTGACCTTTTAGGTTGGAGGTTTGTGAGTTTTTATCTGCTCTCCCACCTTTCTCTCACATGGGAGGAACAGAGCAGAGCAATACAGTAATAAATGCTGTGTGGGTGTTCAGACCCAAATTCATTGCCTCCTCTGCTCACCACATCCTTCTGTCTGCACAGTAATACTGGTACAGTGGTGACGTCAACCACCATTTATCACTGTATTCCAATACCTACAGCCTGGGTTGTGCACAAGCAGGCTTTACCCTTACTCAGTGCTCATGAAACCCACCCGCTCCCCAGCTCCTGTGTGCGCAGCATCTGCAGCCGCAGCAGTGATTTAGCCAGGCCAGCCATGGACGTGTTGGAAGGCTGAAATGGACAGTTGAGAGAACAGGGACAGGGCAAGGTAATGTTCATGTTTCCTCCAACTTTCCCTGCTGCCAGTTCGCTGCTGCTTGATATCTGTGACTTCACTATAAAGCTTTCTTGTAGCTGACGTGTCCCTTGTGCCCCGTCTGTCGTTGCTGTTGGCCTCTACCAGACAGCTAGAGAATCCTTCTGTCTCCCTGTTAATTTGGCTTTGTGATTAGATGACGCTGTACGCTGATAATCAACTTTCTGTCAAGAAATGTATGTTTCTCATACAGAGGGTGACTTAGAGACTTTGGGTTTTTGCCTGGGTGTAGCAAAGACATTTATTTTCTCATGCTTGGAAATACCGAGGGGGCTGTTTGATTTTGCCTTTTTACTTCAACTGAGTTCTTTATTAGGGTTCTTTTGGGGAAGTTTGGTAAGTATCTACATTTCCTGGAGACACTTCAAACTGTGAGCTCAGACTGTGTCCATCTTTGGCAGCTCATTGCACCGTATTACCAGATCCTTCACTAAAATCATCTTTGTGTCTGTCTGCATTGGCCACATTTCTTATCCTCTCGTATATCAACACCTTGTAATATCATTTACATGTGCACATCTGTATGAATGGCTGATCAGCTTTATTCCTGTGTTCTCACATACTGTTCCCTAGGACACTGCAGAGTTTGCAGCAGTGGTGCTTTGCAGCTGTACAATGCTTGACATTTTCTAAGAATGAAATAGCTGTCTTTCAAGGATGCATGAAGCTGTCTCAGAGCCCCCATTTCATAGAGAAATTAAAACGAGGCAGTAGAAAGGACTCTTCTAACGCCAGACAGGGAATAAGTTCCTGCCTCTGCTTGTAGCCAACTGCCATTCTTCCCTCCAAGTGAACAATCCCACAAGCCAGGTGCTGACACATGGAAGCAAATGGAAGAGTGTAACAAATGGAAGAGTGTAGGAAAGGCAGGGTTCTTAATCCCAAATTGGGATTGAAGCCCGCGAAGGGCCTGACTGGAGGGACCTTCAGAACGGGGTCTGCTGTACGTGTCTGTGAAGCCATGAGGTCTTTCAGCCAGCAAAGACCACAGAGGCACTGCTGCAGAGCTGCATCTTCCCTAGCTATTCTGCACATGCATCCGTGTCTTGTCATAACAACCTGGAGCACAGCCAGGAGGTCAGACACATGGCACTGGCGCTTTCTGTGGTGCACTTAGAGGCAGCAGCACTGAGGTAGGAGAGCTGTGCAAGAAGTGAAGGGGATAAGTGCTGGACTCATCTGTATGCACTGGCAAGAGTAAGAGATGGGGCAGCAGAGCCCTGGGTAAGGAAGCATTGCCTCCTTGCTTCATCCGTATTAGCAGATCCTACTGCTTTTCTGTCTTATTATTGCTACTGTGCTCTTATTCAGGAGCTTCCTTTTAGATTACAACCTTGTATGTTAACCTCTCTCCGATGTGTAATGGCAACCTGTGATATCTCCGTAAGACATCTTCCTTGATGAGCTTGTTGGTTTGACTTTTTCCTATTCAGTGCTTCCTGTACTGTTGGATTGACAGTACAGGCTATTCTCTAAGCCAAGGAAAGAAAACAGGGATGGCACTTTAAAGAAACCACAGTCCATTAGCTACAACTAGGAAAGGGTTCCCTTGCATTGCTCTGGCCATTTAGACAGGAATGCGGATAAAATGAGGGAACTACAGAAATATCTTGAACATGAAACACCGGGGCACTGCCAGTTGTGTTCTGAAACAGGCACTGGGGCTGCAGAGCCCTCCTGACGGCCCAGCCCTTCCTTCCTCTGCTGAAGAAGAGGCAGCAAGTTGCTGTTCTTGGCCGTGCAGGGTGGCCAGGGCTGCAGTGCATGGCCGCCAGGAGGAAGGCACAAGGGCTGAGGGGAGCAGGCGCTGTGCTTTGGGGTGGGAGCGGGCCTGTGGCTGTCCTCCTAAGCCAGGGCAGCCCTGAATGTGCTGAGCCTAGCAGTAGCAGGTTCTAGGTATGTCCTAGGGAGGAGGACGAGGTAAAAAGGCAGTGGACAAGTGTGTGCATTATGTGTCCAGCACGAGTGATGCACGCCCAAGTGGCCAGTTCTTGTGTGAAATGTGTTGCAAGGAACAGGGACCTCGATGGTGGGAAGTCAGGAGCAGAAGCTGCCTCAGGAGACTGTCCACCTTGAGGGCATCTGCTTTCCCGGTGCAGGCAGTGTTAGCACGGAGTGAGGTGAGCAAGTTCTGGATGGCAGAACTCTCAAAGGAATGAGAATTTGGAGTAGAGCAGCGGAAGGATGAAAGGGAGCAAGGTGGGTTTAGGCAGTGGCCTGCATCTTAGTAATCAGGAACCACCAGAAATGGGGATGGTGACAATAGTTACCCTACAGAGAAAACTTGAAGTGGGACTGGAGGGGGCAAGAAAAGGCATTTCCTCAAGGAAACGTATGGTGCAGAGGGAAGGGCTGCGGTGTGGGAAAGAGCTCCTGTCCCGCCACTTGCAGCAGCTGGGGCAGGCTGCAGGGTGCTGGGGCTGTGCCGAGCTGCTGCATGTGCTTCACCTGCATGATGCCTTTGGCACGAAAGGAAGGGCAGCAGCAGCACTGCTGCTCCCACCGCAGGCCTGCGGCCATGGGGCATTTGTGGCACCTCCTGGCAGCCTTGCTGATCTCATCTGGACTGTGGGGCCTGAGGGCGAGGCTCCGAGCCCATGCAGGGCTGCAGGGGCTTTCTGGGGGCCGCTAAATTTATTTTGCTTTCATTATTTGAGTAACCGGGGGAAATTTTTCACCACCACGTATGTTCCGCGGGTGGGAGAAGCCTCGCTGGAGTTCTCTGCCGACTGACGGTCTGCAGCTTGCTGCTGCTGCTGAGGAGGAACGAGCAACCAGGAGCTGCTCCTGCACCTGCGTCACGGCACCTGGGATCAGTATGGAGACAGGCTCGGAAATGAAGGGATTGGCAGCAGCCTGAGGAGGGCTGCCGGTGCTTGGCAGAGAGCTCATTTTGCATTTTTCTGTGCACATCTGTGTGCTCCTGTAAATGTTGAATGCTGTGAAAACACAGCCTTAGTGTGTTATGTGGCTTCTGGGGTTGGTCTTGGAGTGGGGACTGTGGGTTGAGCAGTCATTTGTATGCGATGCTCTTTCCTCATATTGTTGTAAACATCCTGCTGTCCTTTCCTCTGTAGGTTCTCTTCACCAAAGTGCATCAGGACAGCGTTTCCCTGAAGTGAGTACTGCACATCATTCTCTTCTGTGCTGTATGGGAAGCTTTTTGGGTTTTTTACTGGTTTGCCTTGCTGGAGTCACTGAACCAGGAACTCCATACTTATTAAACAATGAGTAGAACAAACCGATGAGTTCTCACAAGCTTTGCTTATACAGACCCACAGTGACATTCAGAATATGACTAATTCACTGTACAGATATTGAAGCCACAGCCATGTCACTTCTCCTATTTGCAAACCATTTCTAGTTGCAGGAAACCAATGAAGAGAAAAAGGGTTGGTGCTTAACCCAATTGCCTTCCTGTTGCATGGATAGAATGTGGCTGCAGTCACTTTCCTGCCTTCTTTGAGCACATGCTGCTGGCAAGGAGCAGGGATTTCACTGACTTGGTTATCAGCAATTGGCAGGGCTGTTGGTCACTCTCCCTGACCCATGGAGTAGGTACACATAGGATGACTTGCTTAAATCAGGCACTTTAGTTGTAGACATTTAAATGAAAGAAAAATTAATTCCACCTCAACTTTCAACATACAAGAGATGGCAGAGATGAGCTTCGAATTGTTTGGGATTTTTTAAGGTGTGTGGTTTTTTGGTTTTGTTTTCTTTTATTTTTTCCCCAGGACATCCAGTCAGAACCAACATGAGGAACAAACTGTGGCTCCAGAGTATTTCCTTCTTCCTCTTATTCCAGTACAGTAAGTTCCCAGATATCTCTTCCAGGCTATACGCCCATAGGATTTATCTTAGTGGCTTATGACACAGGCCCTGCTGAGATGTGCATGCTACTAACTTGTCATAGGAGAACAAGCACAAGATAAGATACTAGGGGAGAAGGTTGATGGGATAATAGAAGAGGCTCCATGACTCGTAGAGGGCACACTCGAGGGGCTACACAGCTGGGCAGAGCTCAGCCTGACTGCATACCACCCAAACCCCACCTTTGCCATAAGAAAGGTTCTGGTGGCCAAGACCAGGATATCCCTGGGAATTATGGCTGCTGTTGGCAGGCGAGTCAGGGACAGTGGAGTGAACCTCTCCTGGTCCAAGCCTGCTTGCTCAGTGTCTTTTCCCCCAACCCCTTCCCCCTTGCTGGTTCCTACCCACCAGGCAAGCTTCAGCTGACTCAGAGCTGACTTTCTGAACAGGTCATCTGGGCAGAAAAAAGCAGCTACAGCAGTGTCTGCAGGGAGCAGGCACAAGTTTAGCATTTACAGGGTCTTCTAGGCAGAGCACTGGACCTCCTCCAAACCAAAATTAGCAGAAGGGATGAATTCTGAGGTTTATCTTCCTGTCATATAGAACCATTGTAATGTCTGATCTGAATTTTGTGTAACACTAGCCAGAGAATTATCCTGTACTAATTTCAGTTTGGACCAAGCTAGAGTCTTCTATTAAAAGTATTTGATTTTTGTTTCTGATGCTACCAAGGATGGACAATTCATCCTAGGTCAAACTGCGACTGGGACAATTCATTATTTCCTACACAGTAAAAAACTGCCATCTTCTTAATTTTGTTAGCAGTTCTTGCCCAAAGATACACTTGCAGCTTACCAGCTGCCTATGCATAGGAGTCCATTTGGCTATTGAGCATAATAGCATAGAAGAATACTAATTAGCTATCTTATCAGATTATTAATACTTGCTGCTCTCTCTAAAGGGAAGCAAGAGGTTTATAACTGTGTTTGTAGGAGAGTAAAGTTTAGGCTAAGGAAGAAAAAGTCTGTTGTTTAGGCCTCTGGAACAAACACTGTTTGTACTAGGCCCTGGGAAGAGCCTACTCAGGGCTCACAATGACACGTTAAACTTAATGAAAATTTTAGAACAGTATTCTGAAGTCAGCGTGAAATGGAAAAGTCAAAATGAAACAACGTGAAAGCCACATAATTTGAATAATTTGCATTTTCATAAAGTGTATGTACATCCTTGGACCAGACTGTCCCAAGCATCCCCAAATTGCTTTAGTCTCTGGGGCTGAGGGTGTCTTGTACATGGATTTGAGTGCTGCCTAGAGCTCATGCAGAGAGAGCAGCATGTGCTCTGATCCAGCAGGGCTAGGAAGAAACTTTTGGGATGAATGAAATTAGTGGGAAAAGCTGGACTTTGTTTTCCTTTGAATTTACCTTGTTCTGGAATTAGGCTGCACCTACCAGTGGACATGCCTGTTGTACATTGTGTCTTTAAATGCAGAGACAACTTGTTTTGGAGGACTGTCATTTGATCTGGAGGATGGAAGGGTATTTCTGTTCCATCAGTGCGCATGTTGCCTGCATTCACGTTGATGGCTGCTCTTTGCATAGAGCATTGTCTTTAAAATCAGGCATTGTGGTTGTTAAGCATATCATGTAGGCTTGCTTTCATCGTATGCAAACAACCCTCCTGAACACAAAGCTTGTTCAACAGGGAAAAGGGAGGAAGCAGTCAAGCATCAGAATGACAAAGGGAGGTGGAGCATCAGAGGACTTGGGTGCCTGATGGCTGTGAAGGAGCATGATAGCCATTGTGCTGGCAACAGTCCTGACGGTAGGGGGGGACCACGTTACATGGGTGTAACAACCTTGACGTCTTCCCCTGGATGATGATCATTTTTTTCCCATCAAAAAGGGGTGATACTGTACATAGAAGAGATGAATAGTCACTGTAGTAGGCATGATGCACCAGCATCTCCTACAGGCCTTTCCTCACTAGCATAGTAGCAGTGTCTCTTGTCAGCCCAAGGTGCTGTCAGGAGAGGACTCACCAATGCAGACATTTCTCACTGTGCTGCTGTCTGCTCTGCCGTGAAATCCAGGGAAATAACTTAAGTGTGTTATGCACAGAACAGCAGTGTTGTTGTACAGCACACTCCAGATACTGATATGTGAGCAGAGCTCCTGCAGAACAATTAGGAGAGCATAAAAACTGCTTTGTGAACACTTTCAAATGAGCTCATTTTCTTAATGACCAGCATAAATCCTTCCATTTCCTCCCAAGTTCTCTTTAGAAGTCTGTTTCAGTTTAAGTGGTTAATACATTGTGCCTGTCACTTTACTATCAGAATGATTTATGGAAGTTCTAATAACCACAAATTTGCAATTTTTTTTTTTTTTTTTTTTTTCAAAATTCCATTAAAAGTATATTCCAAGCCCCTGGAGCTGGACATGAAAAGTAATGATGCTGCAGATATCAAGCTACAGACAAATAGTACACAGAGAGCGTGGTAAAGAAAGAATTGTTAAACCACCACTTTTTAAAATGCACAAACTGCCCTGCCCATGCTATAAATGAAAACAGCGAAGAACAGAACTCGATTTAGGAAATGGTATCATTAAAATTGTTTCAATATGCTGCTGTTTGTGCTGGGGTGGTCATGCCTTGTGCTGCATAAGTCAGGGCTCTTGCAGAAATAGTATGTGGCTCTGCTATAGAGGATGTATAAGAGGGGACAGAGATAATTTTGGCAACTCGGGCGCAACCTGAGCTGCTCCTACACACTGACATGCCATTTGCTGACACTGCATTTTTAATAGATTTTTGTTTGACACTTGTCTTGCTGTCAGTGACTTGCCTTCCAATAGAGGTGAATACATCGTGCAGTCCAAGAATGGAGACTTCTGGGGGGGCTGTCACAGAGTGGTCTGTTACCTTCAGATTTAGTGGGAGCCCTGAGGACTCTGTATATTGATATAAAGTTCTGCTTGCTTCACCATGGAAGATGATATTGTGTTTTCTCTTTCCCTACCTACAGCTACATGTTGTGAAAACCTCACTTGTTTTGTGGACTACGTACAGACCCTGTCTTGTGTCCTGAGGAATGACTTGGGTGCCAGTTCGTATAACCTCACTGCAACATGGTGCGTCACAGTAAGATGAGTAAAGTGAAGTTAGCAGGAACTTCTAAGATAACCATAGCACAGCAGTGTCCTTCTGACCCCTTTGTTAGGCAGAAATCTTGTTCTTGCTGCCACGCTGGTTTTTACTTGGTACTTCACACTCCAGTTATCGTCTGACATCTCCCTTTGCGAAGGATCCCTGGTTCCTGTGTCCACAGACTATTCTGCTTCCCACTGACTGCTGCACTGCCTCTGGCTTCTTTGGCATTGCTTTCTCTCCTGCCCTGGGAATATCTTGCCTTTTGCTGCTGTTAACAACAGACTTTCATTCCTGTGTGCTGGAAGGGCTCCTGCAGGTTGTCCAGGTCTCATGCGGCTGCTGCTCTGCCCCAGCAAGGAAGTGGATGCAGTCCTGAGCTGTGTAACCCTGGTCAGCACCTTTCCTTTCCACAAACACTTTCCTACTGCTTTCACAGATCTTAAGCCGGGCAAACAGAAGGGCAGGGGGATGGACAGGCAACAATGGACACAAAAACTGACAAAAGCCAAAGATACCTTTTTATTTGAACGTGTTGCCTTTTTTCCTCATCATTTCTGTGCCTGGTGCTTTAGTCAAACTACAGCTTCGGCAGATGTGGACTTGTTTGGTTTTTTTGGTGGTTTTTAGGGTTTCCGAGGAAGCTCCAGAAAACACTGTGGCTGCCTGCAGTCTCCTGCAGTTGTCCAGGAACACCAGTCACACAGAGTACATGTGCAGTGTGGATATGACTGAACTGCTGGCAGATATCAAAGTCCAGGTGGATGTTACAGAGATAGCTGATAAGCAGCATGTGATTTCCAATGGCTTTTATATGTCTGAGAACAGTAAGTAGAAAAATGATGAATATCATAAATACTGTCTGGCCTTGTACCTGTCTCCTAGGTAGTCTGGGCAAGGAGCGAGCATGGCAGGGAGTGCTAGGGGCCTGTGTTTAGTGTGCACTCATCTGTACAGCATTGTGTTCTTGTAAACTACAGAAACATTTGTGCTTGAGGTTTAGCTTAGAGCTGCATTGGTCCCAGACGTTTTGTGGTGAAATTTCTTTTCCCCATGAAGCAAGAAGTGAAAAATTTCTACCTTAGTCCAGTCCCATATGTAGACTATGCAAGTGTTTGCTCTTGGCTAGAATCTGAAGGCCAGGAGGAATTGATTTAGTTGCAAATGCCACAGACGTCCTCACAGGAGTCCCAAAAAGTTCTTGCAGTGGATACCTGAACCAGCATGACATTGTGGGTGGCAGAAGGTGTCCCAGACATAATGGATGTGCCAGTTCTTTCTGGGGCAACTCCAAACCATCTCTTCTGCGTGGCAGGAGATTTGAATGCAATCGTTTGGTTGACTTGGTGGAATGCTGGTGTGTTCTGAGTTGTGCAGCCAGCTGTGACGAGAAGGGGTGGTTAGCCAGGCAGAGAGCTGCCATGTGGTCATGTGAAAAACGATTTATCTACTTGGATTCTTCTCAAATTAAACTTTATTTGAAAAGTGTCATCTCTTAAAAAAAATACCATAACATTTCAGGAAAGCCTCTTGTCTCCATTGCAGACTATTGTAGTGCTTTGCATGTATCCTAGATGTCCCCATACAAAGACATCATAGCTTAGTGATGGACCCTCTAGACCTAGTGTGTTAGGAGTTTGTGCATTACTGCTTTAGGACATATGAAAACAGCCTGCAGGAGATAGAGAAGCTTGCCTTTTAGGCACTTACAATGCAGGGATTTGCACTGGGTTTACATAGTATCCACTATTATCAGGTTTTCCTGATGTCTCTGTTACACTGTGTTTCTCTAACTGTGCAAGTGACTGACTACACGGAATCCTTCCATGCTGTGAGAAGAACAAGGTGCTGTACTCTTTATGTTTCCCAGCAGATATTAACTCCTTGTGCTATCTTCTCCTGTTCCTTAGGTGATGAGGAGGTTCAAAGACAAGTAGAAGGAATGTTTAGAGAGATGTGTGGAGGTGTGGGGCTCTGTGCGTGGAGGCCCAGCCTGAGAGGCAGCAGGTTGTTGATGCTGTCCTGTGGAGGGGGGACCCACCCTGCCAGGGCACTTTGGCTCCCTGCTCACTCTTGCATTGCTGATACCATGCTGGGCCACCTCTTGTCTGCAGTAATGTTGGGGAGGGTAACACCATCCTGTCTTTCAGTCAAACCACAGCCTCCATTCAATCTGACTGCTGTGTTCTCAGAGGGTTACAATATTTCTTGGGAAACCATCTACCAGAACTTTCCTTTCTACTTTTTGAATGAGGAGCTGGAATATCAGCTGCGTTACAAGAGAAGGACCGACACCTGGGAGGTGAGATGTCAGTTTGCCATCAAGTACGATGTAGTAGCAAAGAGAGGGCCCTCACAACCAGGACAGGAGCACTGGTGGGGAGAAGGGTTTTCCTCATTTGGAAAAGGTGTTGCTTTGCTTGCCCAGATTGAAAACAGGTAAAACTGAAAAAAGAATCGAGAAGCTGTTTAAGAAGTACTAGGTCCTGTGGGGAATGCTGACAGTTCATTTAGGTCTTGTGCTGTCCTGCATGGAAGGATCCCTGAGGGCCCCATGCAGGTGCTGCCCAACCAGAGCACAGCTTTGCAGAAACAACATGAAAGCAGAGGAAATGACTTTGTAGGGCTCCTCACTGGGCATCAGTGAGGGTAATATAGGAGCAGTCACTCCAGCCCTGAGTGTTCGATGTTTCGTCATTCACAGACTTGGAAGACTAAAGCTGTTCATGAAGATAAAAGGACACTGGTAATTCTGCCACGGGAGCTCCAGGAGAACACTGAATACGAGTTCCAAGTGAGAGCCAGACCCCGAGAAGGCAGTAGTTACCATGGATTTTGGAGTGAATGGAGTCATCTTCTCAGGCTGACAACTGGCCCTGCCGGTACATACAGCCAGCTCTCCTTGCCCTTCCAGCCCAATGGCAGAGGATACTTCCAGAGCTCTAATAAATTCTAATTAATTAGAGCAAATAGTCTAGTAAAGACAAGCCCATTTGGGTTGCTTACTGAGTATGTGAACCCCATGGCTGGGCTGATATGTGCTGTCTATACTGACCTTCTTACTGCCCTTCAAAGCCTAGTCCCTAAGAGAAAGTCTGGGATGGAAGCTGAGGGTCTCTCCTCACCATCTCTTGCTTTTTGACCAGAGTAGAAATGCAAGGTGAGCCCGAATGATCCTGTCTCTTTCTCTAGCAGTGACACAGACAGCAGGCATGGGATGGCTGCTGCTGTTGGGTGGTGTCGTGGCAATCACTGCCTCAATCACAACCTTTTTGGCCAAACAGCAGAGGTAAGAATGCTTCAGAAAGCTGGGGTACGTACTACAATTCTGTTGCTAAAGATGGGTTACTCACATGCAGCCTTCTTTGCATCTTGTATATCCATGGACAGACAGCAAAGTATGGTCTCCAGCTGATGTGCTGTCAAGAGCACCTTGCTTTTTTCTGTGCCTCTGCTGCCATTCAGCTGGCTGGGACAAGACAATGTCACATGGGGATGAGAAGGGGCCACCCAGCCTCCTGGGCTGTTCTCCTTGTCCTGTCTGTGCTCTGCAATTTCCAGATGGGAGCAATAGCCATGGCTGGCCTGCCCCTTTGCAGAGCTGACACAGGCTGCTCAGTGCTGGCTGAAGGCTCCCTACTTTTCAGAGGGTCAGCTGCCATTGCAGAGGGATGGGGTGCCTGCAGCACAGTGGGAATGGTGCTGGGCTGCTGCACAACATGGCTAGCACAGCCCCTGTCCGCAGAAGAAGCGTGTATGGCAAAGTTCTGGCCTGGAGGTGTAGACCAGGGGCAGCCTGAGGAGAAAATGCATTTCCAGCAGCTTGTGCCTTTGCAGGAAGGAAAAAACAACCTCTTTCCTTAGTGTGAATATTGTGTGCACAGGTCTTGATGGCTGAGGCCCACCTCCTGTGAGGCTCACAAGAAAGGCCATTAGATGGCTCTGATAGAACAAGACATCCTTGCATACTTAGCCAGTGGCTAACTTGTGAGGCCAGTGAGGCTGGGCAGGTGATTACAGCTGCCTGAATCAGACTGGAAATGCCTTGTTTTGCATCTGTAATGTGTACTTAACCACAAAGCCTTTCTCTTTTCTCTTGGAGGTTATGGAAGAAGATGGCTTGCATCCCAGACCCTGCTCCCTTTTTCAAACCACTTTACCTGGTGCATAATGGAGATTTCAAGGTATAAATGGGCTATACAAGCAAATGGAGCACATGTCAAAATCAAACTAAAAGTCCCATCATGATGTCCTAGACAAGGGGTTCTTATTAGGGCAGTGGGAGGTGGCATCTGTCTCAGTAGAATACCAAACAGCTAGAGATATAAGGACCAGCACTCCAGCTTTTACTCTGTGCCATGAAGGCCTTCATGTCACATCTGTGCTGCTTATTCCCTGTAGGATTCAGTGAGTGAGCTGAGCTCATATATAATCTGTGAAGCCTGGAAACCTGAAGGGAGTGGACAAAGGGTTAGCAGGAGAGTAACTGGAATTTTTCCAAAGCTCTAGTCCTGTGCTGCATCAAAGCCATGGGGCAGACTTCATTGTAGAGCCATCTCTTACTCCAGCCTCTGTACATGACATGAACTCAACATCAAGACTTGCAGTTTTCTCTGAAGAGTCACTTGTACAGACAGTAGCTCTGCATATCATGCTGGAAAAATGGCTAGAGCTTTGTGGGCAGATAACTGCTGTGTGGTAGCACAGTGCAGCTGCCTGCCTGTACAGGAAGTGTCTTTGACTAACCTTGCCTAGCCTTCCCAAATTCACTTCCTATTTAACAACAGCCAGACTTGCTCATGTGGCAAAATGGTTTGCAGAGACTGCAGATTTTGCTGGAGTTCTTAGGCTACAAAACTAAAACCACCGAGCACCCATAAATAATAGTTGTATTAAGGTGAACAGCAGCTCACAATGGCATTATCAAACTGTAAACTCCTGCCATGTCAGTGCAGACTTCATTGCCTCTTTCTGAACAAGTTCCTGTTGCTACAGCAGCACTGACCTGACACACTTCAGTGTCTGCTTTTTGTTTCTGCTTTTTCTTAGTCCCTCTGGGAAAGGAACACCAGCTGAGCCCTAATGATCTTCATGTACTTTCTCACTGCTGTATGGCTGATGTTTGCAGTTAGGTTAAACAAGTAGTCTTGGGGGGTTGCCATTCAAGCCAAAGTTGTCAGTGACTGCCTCCCTTCCTTCCTGCCTTCCTCTTTCAGCCTTATTATGGCTTCCCATATCTGCTCCAGATGGGTACTTGCATCCTCTTGTGAGGCAAGTGGCACTGGTTGCTCTTGGGGAAAGGGTCCAAGACCAGGTGGACTCTGTGGGAATTCCTGAGTGTTACAGACTATCTAGTGCTCACAGTAGAAGTGGAAGCACCCTGCGTGCCAAGAGCTACACTCCTCTCAGGTTGAAGCCATATGGGTTTCTCTGTTCTGTGGGAATTACACTCTTGCTAGTTGCGCCGGTCAGTGCTGCTGAGAAGTGAATGAGCTTCAGTTGCTGAAGCTGAGTTACTTCTTAATAAATGTGCAGGTGAAAGCAGCACAGCAGCTTGTGCTATTGCCCCCACAGCCACAGCACAAGATGCACAGGCAGGGTCTGTCAGAGGATGTGGTGACCTCACTAATACGTGAACAGACTCATCCCTTTCAGCTGTCAAGAAACCAGTTGATGCAGGACTTGTTCAACTGCATCCTGCCTGCCCCAGAACAAGTGGTTAGGTTATGTCTGTGAATAATGATCCGCAAAGTACTATAGTGATGCTCTGCAGACAGGAGTGCTGGACCAGGTAGGAAGCAGTGAAAATGTTGTAGGAAAAGTTAACTCCTAAAAAGGAAAGGGAAGGCAGAGATACATTGTTTATTCTTGTGTGTACTCAGGGTCATGTTGGGCAGGAATTTTACAAAGGGATTTCCTGCTGTTTCTTCAAATAGCCTTTTGCGCCTCAGGTGCCTTTCTGCCCATTACAGTTTTAATTATAAAGTCTTCATAGCTTAGGTTAAAAAGAAATTGAAATAGACTTGGTGCTTCCTACTGTAATGAAGACTTTCCCATGCTCTGTCTCGGAGGCTAACAGGCTGTGTGAAGATGTTCTTCTCTCAGATTGTCTCATGTCTAGTTATGCTGAGTGCAGTTTGTGCAGGGGGCTGATAGGATTAAGGCAGTTTGGCGACTGTGGCAACACACACACACCCTCATGCAGCCCTCTGTCAGAAGCCTTCACAGTGTTTCTGAAGCTCAGTGTTGTTACCAGCATTATATAGGTCAGAAAGTGGTGTGCTTAGGAAGGCCTTGACACAGCTCAGCCATTAGGCAAGTCTCAGACAGGGAGCAGAACCAAGTCTTCAGCCTGTACTGAACCCAGCCTCTGGACTGCAGAATCCTCTAGTGGGACTGGCGTTTATCAGTGGCACATGCCTAAAGCTTGTGATCTGAGTGTCTGATTTAGTGACTTCTTCTAAACGAACAGAAACTTTTACTTTGTTCTTAGATCAGAGAAACCCAGAGGTGCCTTTACTCACACATGTGACTGAATGCAAGGGGCTCGTGACCTAGAGGTAATACAGGGCATAACGTAATACTAACGGTGATACAGAAGGTCAAGATTCAGTGTGTGGCACTCCCTAATCATTTCAGTAAGAGTAATCTGCAGAGGCAGTGGTTACAGCTCTTTGAGGTCTCCATCCCCTGCCTATTCCTGCTTCCTTCTTGTCACTGTGGGAGAAAAGGTTGGTCTGGGGCATGGTTGCAGAGAGAAGATTGGGAGCAGCCTTGCCTTGACCCCCTTCTCAGGGAACTTGGGTGAGTGAAGTGACAAAGCAGGGCTGTGGTGTTGGGTGCAGCACACCTGGTGGGAAGCTGACCATCCTTCCTGAGAGAAGCAGTGTCCAGGACAAAAGGGCAGAGGAGACATGGTGGCTTGGGACCTCTGGCTGATGCACAAAGGAATGCTGCCATGGGCAGTGGCATTCTTTGAAGCATGGAGAAAACTGCAAAGCCACACGAACCTCTCAGAGCTAATCATTTTCAGTCAGTTGAGTCATCTCACCTGCAGCTGCTGCGTGTGGTGACAGCAGCATCTCGTGCCCTGCTCGCTTTGAGGAGTCAGGGAATTTCAGAGTTTGACTTTGCCTCTAAAGCTGTAAGAACTTTGGTAACTTCTGTAGAACCTCAAACCTGATGACACTAATCTCTCTCTTCCCCTCCCTCTCTCCCTTTGTGTCCCTGTGTGCAGAAGTGGGTTGGTGCACCCCATTCAAAAATCACTTTTGATTTCTTTGAATGGGGGATAGTCCTTCCAGAAGTTCTAGAAGTCTACAGCATACGTAATTCCAACAGCACCTCACAGGAGGAGCTGCACAAGATGCGAAGAGATCTGCCTTGCAAGCCCTGTGGTTTGTGCCTGACTGCTCCAGGTCAGGATGGCCAGTCCCTGCTCTCTAGTGGGACTCAGGACCAGTCATACGGGCATTTGTTCATTGATACTGTGACTGTGGCCGAGGAATTCATGCTTTGTAATTGCCAATGCAACTGTAACCGTATGCACTGGGGACATGAGCATATCAGAGAGGAAGATAGTGCTGGAGAAACTGGTTACCCCAAGGTTAATGTTGATGATGAAGACAGAAAGATACCCAGTGACCTGCATCTGGCTGACCTGAGCACTCAAGACAAAATACTTGCTTCAGGCTCTGTGTCTACAGACCACCTGCGGAGTACAAATGTCTCAGCCCAACAGCAAGTAGAAAGGGCTTTGGAAGGAAGGATGGGGAGCATCCTAGAAGCCCTTTGCTTGCAGCCTAGTCACTGGGATTTGGAAAAACTGGGTTCTCTCCCTTCTCCTGATGGTGAAAGTGTTTCCTACAGTGAAGGTTCCTGTGACTTCTTCCCTCAAATTGCAAGGCCTGGTGACAGCTACCCTTTGATCTGCGTAGATTTGGACACTATTGACAGTGGCTTTGTGGACTCAGACTGTGGGAGTCCGGTTGACTGTGAATTTGAGCAAAACAGTCAGACCAACTGTGGGTCCACCCCTCTTGAGCAGGAAGGGGAGGATTTTCCACGGAGCTATGTCAAGCAGTGGGTCTCCCATCGCTCTGGCAGCCCTGTCAGTGGAGCACAGACAAACTAAGGACTTGATGTTGCCTTGTAACAAGAGTGTTCAGTCTTTTCTGTACTGTGCCAGGTGAAAAGTGTTAGAAAAATTCATAAGAGAAGCAAAATTTACTTTGTGTAAGCTGGATTGCATACTACTGAAAACTGTTAGGTCCGTAGTAATACATCTTCCTATTTCTACTGCCCCTTATTCTGTTCATGCCTTACGCTTGACATTATTGATTTTATTATTTTTATCCCTCCACCCACAGCCCCCTTTATAATGGCAGAAAAAGAGCTGTACCTTGAGAATTACCCCTTGGCTTATGTATATGTGCAATTGGTTTTGGCAGTGACCTTAAAAAGAGTACAACAAAACTTTAAATCACTTTCCCTGGTATTATCACATGTCTTGAGAGTTTGGATGCAGATGGAATCTTAGAAGCGTAACCCATGCCAAGCATGTTTGTTAGTTCCCCTGCACTTTCCCAACAACACAGGTGGTATTGCTTTTCCCACTGATATCTTTGGTTCTTTAAACCCAGCTAGAATCACTAGCTAATTATGGAGGGTCTCAGCCCTGACCATGGGGTATGATCAAACCCAGTTCTCATATAATTATCACAGAAGTCTGTGGCCAAGAGGGCAAACAGAACTCAAGCTGCAGAAAGACTTTGCCTTTCCAGGTGAAGTCTGCTAATGGAAAGTCTTCAAAATGTGCAATTGCAGATGAACTCTTGCTATGGTGCTCTTCTGCTGCAGCAGCATCTCTCCCAGCATTTTCCAAGCACATTAATTGAAACCTTGAGCAGCTTTTATTGCTACGCAGAAATATCAGAAATGTTGTACTACCTGGATGTGCCGGCAGCTGCATCTTCTTCCTTGGACCTGATCTGCTGCAGCCAACAGATCAGTAGCCCACATTTTGAGCCATCTCTGCTAGCTAATAAAGCCAACCATGAAACTGCTATTTGCACTGTAACTGTAAATATATTTCTGCCTGACATCTCTGTATCTCTGTTTTGTTTAAGATAATTGTCTTTAAAAGTCACTGTAGTGCTGATACTGAATGAATCTTCTGTAGGCATAGCACTCCCGACCCATAGGCTGCTTGGGTCCAGAAGATCTCATACTGAGAGAAGCTTTGTGGTGAATGATGTATGTTTCCAGTGCAGTAATAATCTGTTGTTGCTGTGATTCCAATAAACTCTTCCCTCTCCCCCATCTCTCACCCAAGACTTTAGCCAACCCCACAGCTCTCCAAACAAGAGGGAGCACTGTAATGAACAGAAGCAGTTCCTTTCACAGGTGAGTGCTGAGTGAGTTTTTCTATGCATCCACATCCCAGGTTTGATTATACAACACAGTAGAGACCATTGCTGTTGTGATTTTGAACCTGCTGGGCTTAGCTTTGCCCATATATTGTTGTTACTCCCCCAATACACTCCTAGCTTAGGGGCTTCCCGGGCACTGCTCCAAGATTATGGGGCTATTTTTGGTTCCTTCTCTCCTTATTTTCCATTTTTCTTGTGGGAAGGTATTGTCTTAGCATGCTTATGTGTCCTTCCTGCTGTGCTGCAAGTACCTTGCATGCCCTTCACGAGGCAGCAGAGAACTCCACTTCCTTACTGGTGCGCTGATCTTGCCACGCGCTGTCTTATGAGATCTGCTCACGCAGCACTTATGTCTATGCAAATGTGTACTGAGCAGAAGCATCTCTGATGGTCTGTAGCACAGTCTTCTGCTGCTCATCTTGCAGTTATTTGTATTTCAGAAACTACATTGTGGTAACTGACCCCAGGCTGCTTAAGGGAAGAGGGGACACTTGCCTAGCTCTCCTCGGGCCCTTTAGTCCTGTTTGCTTCTTGTTTCTGATAGTATGGTTGGCCCCAGAACTGCTGAAGGAGTTGTTCCTGTTACTGCAACACTATCTAGCAGCACATCTGGTAGCTTGTGGGGTTTGGTGCTACATTGGCCTAGAAGTTGCCTCTGATCACCTTAGAAGGCAGACTTCGTAGGCAGAGAAGAACTCACTTTGATACATCATGTTATAAGGATGCTAAAGCAAGGGAGACTGTTCCCTTTGAAGCCATTGTAACAATTAAGCTTTTGACCAATGGGTTATTGACACTGTGGATGTGGAGGAGTTGGAGGTGTTTTTTTTTCCCCATGGCTTCCAGCAGCAAACTGCAGATGTCCCTGACCCAGCAGTGTCTAATTTGGAAAGGCTGTTTCTGCAGGAATGCTAGTGCCATTGGTGGCCGTGCAAGTCCATGGCTGTGGGTTCTGGGGAAGCCTCACGAACTCTCAAACAAGCTATCTCTAAAAGGTCTCACTCCACTCTTCTGTGTCCTCAAAAATGCACAGTGGCAGATTCCTGAACAGCAGCATGAAGCACAGAGTGATGACAATCGTGCTGTAAGAGCAATTGCTGTTCTGCTGCTTGCCCCGAGGGATCTGCTTAAAACAACAGTTGCAACACTCAGCCTGCAAGGGAATCTGCTCAGCCACTCCTGCCATACCCAGGTAACCAGGTGATCTAACCTAAGCGTTGCAGAGGTGGGGCTGGTCATGCACTGAGCAGTGGGATGAGGTAGCAAGAAGATGCCAGCAGCACCACCCATGTAGATAAAGCCTTTAGGTGGCTGTGCTCTGCTGCACTTTGCCCAGTATTCACAACAATCAGGGACAGTTCAGTTAATGGCCTGGGCTGGGTGATGTTTGAGGCATGAGGGAAGTATGAAAAAAAGCAACTGCAGAGAGCTGTGATGTTCACGTTGCGTATACTGCTCTGTAGTTTGAAATAGTAACATGAAGCTGAGGAAGAAAGTTTTGCTTTGCCATTTGAACCAAACTGCTCTTGAACTCCTGTAAAGATCTTTTCCTGACTGCCCTGTAGGCACAATATTGTATAAGATGTGCGTCTTACACGGCCATTGCATCTTTATGGTGACCTGCAGCAGTAGGCAAGGAGGATACAGTTTGTCTCTGCAGGAGACAAGACATTTTCTGCTGCAGCAGGGTGAGCTGAAAGCATCTGGGCAGTTCTGAGGCAGTGGTTATTTGCTTACATGATTCTCTGAAGGCTGCTTGCATTTTAGGGGCTTTCAATTTCTGCTCCCATTCAGGCCTGTTGTAACAATAAAAAGTGTAATATACATTTAGATGGGCAACCATGGGGCCTCAAGGGAGTTGGCAGGAGTCTTACTGGAGGAAGAATGCTGAAAAGTAGGTACTGGGAGAAGCACCATAACTCAACCTGTAGTACCAATTCAGAAGTGTCTGCTCCCATTTCTGCATGTTCCCTGCCTTCCTCTCTTGGCCATTAAAACTAATACTGGCAGACAGTTATTCAGTCTGTGTTTTGCCTGCTTCTTCCATTCCCTTCTCTGGCACATGTACATAGCGGGCTTGATGGATCCTGACTAATGCAACCACTGCAGCATTACAGCGGGGTATGGAAAGATCTGTTCCTTGTACACTCTAGGATTTGGACGTGGAAGCACTGCAACGCTTGTTTGCCTTTGGCCCTTTAAGCACAGTGCAGCAATAGGCCGTGGAAGAAGCACAGGACAGGGCAGTTCAGGAATACCTCAGGTGACTGAGCATAGTTGTGCAGAGGCCTTGGATGGGAGTAGTCTTGCCTCATACCCAGACAAGGCTAGGAAATGGTTTGGAATCACTTAAAGAGCATTTCTGTTGGCCTTCTATTATATAAATGTTGCAAGCATGTACTTTTATATTCAGTAAATTACTTAGCCTTTTAAATGTTAACCCTTTAGCAGAAATTCCTCAGTTTCTCAGTCGCTAATGAGTAACTGCAGATGCAGCTACTTTAGCTCAATCTGATAATCTGAGGAGGGTTTCATTGGTGCTTCAGATTATCTTCAAAATCAGGCACAGCAACTTTTGCTTTATTATGCCACTGCTGCTGCTGCCTGATCATCAAACCGCACAGCCAAAGCTATCAAGGGGCAGAAGCAGTGTGAAAAGTGAAGTTTCCTTTGAGCTGGTAAGACAGTTTAAAGTATTTCTGCGCTATGCATGCCACTAAATAATGATAGGATACATCTACTGACCTAAGATATTGCAAAATGATTTCTTTACCTAAATCTGGAATTCTATATTGTCTCTTGCACTGGGAGCCTAGAGCAATAAGATTAACAGGAGGGTCCCTGCACTTTTGTTCTGCAAGTTTGCTGAGCACAAATCCAGCTATTGCATTAACGATGATATGGGTTGTGCCAGAAAGAAGAATCCTCTTGAATAAATGATTCTTACGTTCTCCTCTCTGACCGAAATAGATGAATGTAAAAGAATCCAGTGAAAATAGCCCTCAGCATTTGGGACTTTGCAGAAAATATATGCTTTTTAGGTGCATGTATATATGTGTGTGTTTGAATACTGCTTTACTGCAGTAGTTATAATTTGTAGCAGCTTCTAGGATCCAAGCCTGCTCAATCTAGAAGCATGTAGCTGTTTGTGAGCATCAAATTGTGGGAAAATTGCTCTCCAAAGATGAAAGGATAAAAAGATTGGTGTTACTGGGTTCTTTCTTACCATCTCTGCAAACGAGGAAATCCTCCACTTTTCCTTATTCTCCAGCAGTTCACATGCTCATCATGTGAGTCTGTTGTGTGCACTTGATGGGGTTCTGTCAGACATGTGCTTAGAGGCCAAGGTATTCAGGAGGCAGATCATCGGTTGCTGTATTCTTCTCAAAGTGCCTATAAAATATTTTCCTGTATGCAGGGATGAGTGAAAGAGTGCCCTTGATGAACAATCACACTTGGTAGCACAATGGATCACTCTGGAGAACGTGTACTTGGAGCTAATCTTAATGGGTGGAGAGATGTGCCTGTTGCTAGACACACTATTGCCCGTCACTGCTTTACTTCGAGGGTGTGAGTCAGACCATGCAAATGAGCCATAACAAGAAAAATTGCACTGATAAAACTATCTACTCTATATAAAGGTTGATGGCAGAGGTGAGATAGAACCTATCAAAGGGTACCTGAGCATGTTGAAGAATCTTATGCACACATCTCTACATGAAATCATTGCTCTCACATGGCACTTCAATTTCATGTTTTATCAGGCCTTTGTAAGGCTGATCTTGTCTTGTAGTCATCCAACGGTCAGAGATGCAAAGATCCGTCACTTTGCACTCATTGTGTTCTCTACGCAGTTCTTGATATCAGATGTAAGCTTCTTGTCCCCACTTTCAAAGTCATTGACAGCTTCTCCTTGTCTTCTTATCTTCTCCTACTTCCATATCAGGAGTTCAACTCTTTCTATGTTCATCAAATCAACTCCTCTGTTCTCCATGCTGCTGCTTACACACTGCAGGTGCTGTCTACAATTCTCTTGGGCTACCTCAACCTCATTTGTAAGTCTCTCCTCAGTAACTCAGCAAAGCAGAGCTTTAAACCCCAGACAATACCTAGGCTACCTATGTGCTGATACTGCCATCACCTTCCTCCTGGGAGCTCGGAGTCACCAGTCAGCTTCTGGTACTGAGCCAATACCTGCACTGGTGGCAGCATAGCTGGTGTATCATTTCAGAGCGCTCTCCCAGGCCTCTGCAGAGTGAAGGTGGTTCTTCTCCCTTCCTCTCCCACATCTACATTTTTCACAGGGTTTTCTGCCTTCCCCCATGACTCAACAGTGTTGCAGAAATTGGGCATTAGAACAAAAAAACAGCATCAAGCATTCTGGCTAGGAAGCCAGTTTGTCTTCCAGACCCCAGCTGCTGCAGTCGTGCCCTTGCTGCAGCGTCTGAGCTGATTTAATTGATTTATTTAAGTTCTCTAGCAAAGATTTACACAACAGGTCTTGGGCTGTATCTGAAAGCAAAAGGTTCAAGCAATAAAGGTACTTCTCCTTTATCCAAATTCTGCACTTAGTTTCAGTTTAGCTGTACCTACCTTCCGTATCCAACTATTGGATCCTTTCCATCTCTAGGAGATTGAAAGGAAAAAGCAAACTCACCCAAACAGGAACACCACCAAAAAAAAACAACCCCTGAACTTTTCTCTTAGTTGAAATCTTTTCCCCAAGTAAGGTACTTGTTGCCGGTGTGAAGTTACTGGTCAGCCTTTCCTTAATTAAAGACGTTTTAGCTCTTCATTCATGAGGGCAGTTACTCAGGATTAATCATTCTTACAGCCTTTTCCAGAGATTTTGTCAACTTTTCAGCAACTTTTTGCCAGAAGTGTGAATCCCAACAGAAGAGATGAACTAATAACACTGTTAGGATTGCTGTGTGTGCCTGTGGTAACACTTCTGTTAATTGATCTGCATCCACAGGCCATGTGTTGGCCCCTCTAATGGCATGGAGGTACTGCAGGAGCTTGTTCAGCTGCTTACGTGCTATTTCCCAAAATAATGTTCTGATAAAGCCTTTCAGAATTCTGTGTTTCACGACCTATTTAGGACACATTCATGACTAACACAAAACCTTGCATTTAAACGTGTTCTATTTGTTTCCAGGTGAATTAGAGAGCCAGAAAACATCCAGAATGTTTCAAACGTTACAGAACTGAATAAAGAACTTCTGCTGGGGAGAGGAAATATCAAATTAGCAGCAATTACCTGGAAATTGTCTGTCCTGGTTTAGTTATCTTGACTTAGATTTATTTGTTTGTGTGCCTGAACAAGTTCTTGTAAGCACATATATAATTCTATTTAATGCGGCTCTCTCTATTTCATATTTAGTCAGTCTTACTGTGTTTATCACAGGGATCATACACAACCCTGATTAGAATGATAAGCAGGAGAGCCTTCATGCCTCCCAGCCTCCCTCAGCTGAAGTCAGCTAATGGTGATGCTTCCTCAACAACCCCCACTCTGAAGAAGGTCTGCAGCAAACCAGGATATTTATGAAGAACCCATAAATGAAGAGGTGCTGAAGTGGAAGCCAGAAAGATTCTGAAACATAGGGATTATTTTACTATTTAATTCAGAAAAGGGACACTATAAGCAGGCATAATTACAGGACAGAGTGGATATGTGGATGCTGCTGTCTTGCTTTGTGAAATCAGGCACTGAAAGTATTTCCTGCTACTGTAGCCATCAGATTTTAGTTTCATCTCTTCAGTAAAGCAGTCCTAGTGTTTAAAATACTGCAGCCCTTGCTAAGTGTAGGTTCTTTCTCACTCAACCTATTCTAGACTACTTCAAATCTTTTGTTAGTTAGAAACCACAATCTTACTCTATAGCCAGGCTGTACTCATCTGGTCTTGTGGCAATGCTGGCTTTAGTGTTTTCTCCTATCCTGACACTTTGCTCTCCTTTTCCACAGCTGCTTCTGAAAGAGAGATCGTAACCCCTGGCAAATGTTGAAATGAAGATATTGTGTTAACTGAGTTGGAGCCCTGTCTGTCAGAGCCAAGGTCGGCTTGTGTCAGGGCTGGCAGCAGCAAATATTCAACCTGCTGGTATGAATACTGACAAAACTGCTTCAAATGACTGTTCTGTTTTAGATACTGTCTGGAATGGGAGATGTGTGGCAGCTGTGCTTCCAGCTGTGCATTGCTTCTCTGATGCTCTTCGGTGGAGGAAGAGGGAGAGGTAAGAGGAGATCTGGAATAGGTTCACAGTGGGAATGGGCACATGTGTGTCCTCATCTTTCATTCACAGGCTCCAGAGTATGCAACACAAGATCCTGTGGCTGCCCTTTCTCCAGTCCCAGGAACCAGTACTGTCTAGTAATGCCAGGCCTGGGAAACCCAGCACGTACTGGACAAGCTGCACAGCAGACAAATCTTAGCCAGTGCCCAAAGTCCCTTCCCTAAGATCTTACACTCATCTCATGCAATGAAGTGGGGTGCAATAGGAGGGGGCATCACGAGAAAGGATAGATGAAGCATCACTAAAGGAAGCACTAGAAACAAATGCATTCATTTGACATACCAAGCAAGGCCTTGTCAGGTGGTGCACAAATGCAGTTCTGGTCTACTTCTTCTGCAGAGCTCCAGAGCAGCCTGAGCTGCCTGAATAACTATGTGACTACCGTGAGCTGCCTGTGGGAAATGGAGGAGCCCATGGGCGAGGGACCTTTCCACCTGCATTTCACCAAGTAAGAGCCTGTTGTGGTTGAACCCCAGCCACAATCCAGCCCCCCCAGTGCAACAGGGGAGAGAATCGGAAGCATAAAAGTGAAAAAACTAACAGGCTGAGCTTAAGAGAGTTTAATGGATTATTCAAAAGCTGTGAGCACAAGCAAAGAAAAGCAAGGAATTCATTCACCACTTCCCACTGCAGGCAGGTGTTCAGCCATGTCCAGGAAAGCAGTACTCCATCATGCATAGCAGTTGGGAAGGCAAAAACCATAGCTTCAAACATCCCCCCCCTTCCTCCTTATTCCCCCAGTGTTACATGTGATGTCCTACATTCTGGAATCTCCCTGGGGTCAGTAGGGGTCAGCTGTCCTGGCTCTGTCCTCTCCCAACTCCTTGTGCACCCTCAGCCTGCTCACTGATGGAGTGGGGTAAGGAGCAGAAAAAGCCTTGATGCTGTGTAAGCACTGCTCAGCAGTAACTAGAACACCCGGTGTTATCAATATTGTTTTCAGCACCAATCCAAACACAGCTCCATGCCGCCTATTGCGAAGAAAACTAATTCAGCCCCTGCCAAAACCAGCACAGCACCAAGGCATCTATGGCACCCCTGACCCTGGCATGGGCAAGAAGAGCAGAGATGCGACCTGGTTGTGGGCTTTACTCCCTCCACAGCAGGAGACCTGTGGCTACCTTGGAAGCTGCTCTTTCTTTGTGGGCCCACTGCCTTGGAGGGTGCAGCAGAGGTTCAGCACACTTGGCTGCACGCATGCAGCAGGGGTTCAGGGCATCCATCCACCCAGCCCCTTTCAGCACAGAGAGCCCCACAGCCCAGGCTCTGCTCCCTGTGATCAGGGCACTTCCAGAGCCCCTCCTACATGATGCTGCCTAATCAATTTCTAACTGCTTTTTGTCTTGTTGCCTAGAAATTAAACCCCTAAGGGTTTAATCTAAATGAGTTAATATGTATGTCAAAGGATTTTGAAAGTCTAGTAAGTTATAGTAACACATTTAAAGTGCTATGTGAATAGTTTTTTCTCTAACAGAAGAAATCAGGTAAGCAGCTTGCTAGGTGATAGGATCCATAAGCACTGCGATGTGCTAATCTGAGATGAATGCATTTTGATTATGTAATCATGTTATCTTAACTCCCAGTAACTAGTATTGCATGAGGGTAAGCCATGCTGCCATTAGATGCCTTATATATTCTGGTGAAGTTAAGTCAAAACCAGCCTAACTCTTAACTATAGTGGATTTTAAATCCATGAACAAAAGCCAAGCTGATAAAATGTGGTGTCCCAGTTTACTGCGGGGTCACGTACAACATGACAAATCTGCTGATAAATGGCTGCATTAGACAATTTAATAACATGAGGCTGTTCTTTGGAGCCATTTCCCTAAGGTGATGTTTTCTGTCATTCATCCGTTATGCTGTACTGGAGCTTGAGAATGTTAAAAACCCCTTAACACAAGCAAAAACAGCACTGAAACAAAAGGAAAAAGCCAGCCGACAAACCATCCTCTGAGGTGTTCTGCTGTCAGCACTGGTTTGTTCATCGTGAAAGAGGCTTTAGCATACAACTTGTTGGCTCTGTGCTGTGTGCTTGTAACCAACTGTCCGCCCGCTTTTACCCCCTCGTACCAGCTGCTTTCCTGGCAGCAACATGGAGCAGCCTTCTCACTTCCAAGAGGGAGCAGGGACCAGGTACTGGGTTGTGTGTGCAGCTCCTGGGAGGTGTGGTGCCCCCAGCAGTGAGGTTATGAATATGGTTCCCTCCACCCTTTTCAGCTCTGCCATACAGCCAGCTTTAGTGCTGCTTTCTCTGCTGCCTGCACTGAAGAGGTTCGTGTTCTTCCGGAATGCAGTGCTATGCTAAGCTGCCACCCATCTTTCATAAACTGAAAAACACTAAATCTTAAAAGAAACTTTCAGCTCTTTTATTCTTCTAGCCTCTGGTCAAAGGGCCACAACGCCAGCTGCAGACTTACTGCCAGAGAAAGCATGCAGAATCAGTACCACTGCACAATCCATTTAGTCAGCCAGATCTTGGAAACAGATGGTTACAGAGTTGCTCTCCAAGGCAACTTCTTTGGAGGCAATCACACCTACATCATCTTCCCAGAGTACAATCCCCGCGAGCACAGTAAGTATGAAGCAGGGCAGCTGTGGGCTGAGGCTCCACCTTAAGCTTTGGGGTACAAAGTGAAAATAATTGAAACAGGCCAGACTGCTCGTCCCTGGAGAATGTACTACGTGGACTTCATCATTAAGGATGCTGTCCCAGTGTCTTTCCATTCGGACTTTTCCAGGATTTCAGAGAGAGCTCTGGAGTACCTTTTGACTGTACTTCTTACTTGCACCATGTTTTCTTGTGCCACGGTGATGCCAAATTGGATTGCCTCTGTAGCTGTGGGTTTGTTTTTTTTCCTAAGAAATGAAGCCATGAGGAATCAAAGTCATGGATCTAATTCAATGTCCCATGGCCTGGTACCTCACAGAAATGCTCTAGTATTTGAGATCTCAGATCCTGAATGTATTAGTGGTATGTTGGACAAGCAGAATGTGACATCCAGAGTGGCTCTTTGCTTGCAGGATTAGCCCCAGGGGCTGTTTGAGTTATTGTTAATTTATGTCAATTCTGTAGGTGTTCTGGCCTACCCTGTAAGCTAATTTGTTCTACTCCTGGTCTTAGTATGACTCGTTAGACCCAGCTTTATCTTCCAAGACTTCATTCAGCCCAGTATCACACATCTTTGTTTATAGTGTTCATGTCCCGGATTGCGTAAAAATACCTGCCTCTCTATTTGCAGTAAAACTTGACCCCCCTTTGAACATCCAGAGCAATGCCACTGCCAGCAAGTGTCAGATATGGTGGAGTGTGCCTTGGTATCTCATCGAAATTCTTCAATATGAGTTGCAATACAAGGAATACAGCAAGTCCTGGGAGGTAACTGGATGAAGCATACACTGATACTGCCTTGCTCCCTGGGCCTCTTGGCAGCTGGCCGTTCTAAGCTGGCCTTTCTGGTTTCCCACATCATTGCTGAAAGCTTTTATGTTAACCATTGATACTGGAGATCAGTAAATCTCCTCCTGGACCCTGCATTCACAAGTCCCCCATCATCACACAGGCCCTCTTCTTGCATCTGAGAAAAGATTTGGAAAAGGAGGGAGGGGAAGAGTATTTAAAAGGCCATCCCATGCCCAGTCTCATTTACTGATATTCTCTGCACTGCTTTGCAGGTTGCACTGAACAAGACGCCCCCCAGTTCACTGCCCCAGGTCGAAATTGAAGCCACTGAGCTCCGCAGCGGTGTTGCTTATGCTGCGCGAGTTCGGTGCAAGGTTTCTGAGAATGAGGATTCGTATCGTAGTCAGTGGAGCGAGTGGAGCCAGACAACAGTGTTTCAAAGAGCAGGTACAAAGAATGTTGCTTTTACATTAATTGATGTCTTTTCATGAACTCATGTTCAAAAAAGGAAGACATCTGGTAAAATGAAGCTTTTTCAAGTCAGAACTAGCTGCCTTTAGCAGCCTGTTTCATTTGCCTTGCTTGGTTATTTGGGGTTCAATCTTGACTTCCAGACTTTTTATCCAATATTTTTGTGTTGATTCTTCTCCTAGAACTGCCTGAAAAGACCCTAAATACCAGAACTATCCAGTTCTTGTTAATTCCTCTGAGTTTTGGCATGCTGCTGTATTTATTTTGGAACTGCAAGCTTTCTTCAAGGTATGTTACAGTTCTTCAGTAAGTTCCCCTTGATCTGTACAGCCTGAAGAAGGTAAATCAGGTGTCCTTATACTCTTCTTGCTTTCTGTTTGTGCTGCACAGACTCAAATCATTTTCAAAAGTACTTTTGACAGTCTTGGGATATGCCAAGTTCCTTGGCTGATGATTGTTAATGGCCCACTATACAATCCTTAAAAAGAACAAAGCGCCTCTGTGGCACCCAAACTCAGCTAAACCTCGAGGTTGAGGGTCCCTTTGTCTTGGAGTTAAAGAAGTTTAAACCCATGGAAATTACTTGTTTTCATGTAGATAAAAGTGCAAATACACAGTAATCCATTAGGGTGGTTAAACTGCTTTCAAATGTTAAGCTACTGGTGACATACCTGGCAGTAGTCAGTATGCAAAATACCTATATATGTAAACTGAACAGTGCTCCTTAGGTTTTGGGACCAAGTTGTACAGAGAAAAAAGTGTCTCTAGAACCTTGGTTCAATTATCCTCTGCAATTTTTTATGCTGGAAGAGTGAAGGTAAATCTCCTACCTCTTCCTTTGCTGCCTTGACATGGTTTATTCTGCTACTTACACATCACTCCTAGAGAAACAGAATGTATGATGCCCATATAGTAAAATATTTTTACAGGATAGACTCTCATAAAGGGGCTAGGATGTCTGGCAGGATTTCTCTGTCTAAATGTAATGAAACTAGAGTACTCTAAAACAATTCCAGAGACACTGTTTTAGATCAAGTAAGTTGCTAAACAAACGCATAAATAGCTCAGTCATATAATGAGTAATAGACTACTCCCGAGTTTGCAGCATATAGCATTCCTCAGAATTTTTGACTGTGCTTCAGGCTAGAAACATTAAATGCATGCTCAGGAGTCAAACACTTGCATTAGATGTCAGAAACGTGGTGAAATGGACTTCTTGTGCAATTTTCCTAACGTAAGTGTGGAGCTTTCACCTAACAGTGCTACAGCATCTAGCCAGAGCACAGGAAAACCACTGTCAGCTTCTGCTTTTTTGAATCTGAAGTGTTGTTTTCTCACTTCAGGGCAAAAGGCCTCTCCTGCTTCAACATTCCCACACCAGCTGCTTTCTTTCAGCCTCTCTATAATTTGCACAATGGGAATTTTAAGGTAAGAAATGTTTAATTTCTTTCTTACGACTCAATTTATGAGGAGAGCACTATTTTTTTTCCTCGGGGGTTAATCATTCTAGCTCCTGAGCAGTTGCTGACACGGTTCTAGTCTTTCGGGAGCTTTACAGTTTCTCAGTGTCCTGCCTTCACATACTAGCAACACCACCAAAGCTTCTACCCAGCTTCTCTCTCTTTAGAAATAAGCTCCCTCCAGTCAGTCACTCCTATGCATGCTGAACGTGACCGGTGCACACTGTCTTTGCAAAGCCAATGCAATATGAGCAGCTTGCAGTACATTCTGGAGGTGAAATCCTGAAAACTTCTTGTGACTTTAGCAGCTAGATTCTCTACGCTATTATTCTGTTTGCCCAGTAGACTTGCACTAAGCCTCTGGGTTAGTGTGCCAAAGCCATATAGAAAGAACAGTTAGTTTGCAAGTTCCAACTCTAAGCAAAATGTGCTGAACTTACTGATCCTTTCACTAGGACTGGGTTGGACCTAATGAGGCTTGTAGCCAGCTCAGAAGAGAAGAGGCCAGCAACTCAAACAAAGTGACTGCAGATGATGTTTCTGATCTAAACACGCAAGAACAGATTTTCCAGATTTTTTCCTTGAAACCTATGGAAAGCACAAATCTGGATGCTGCAGAAGAAAACTTAGTATCTGCCTCAGTTCCAAGCCAGCAGTACATCCCCAGCAGGTATGTAAGAGCAGAAGAGACAGAAGTGAGGCTGGGACTACTGTTTGCACAAGCCCGTGGTGATGATACAGTTGGCCTGAAAATCTCTGAAAAAATTAAAGCCAACCTTGAGAGCCCCAGCATGGGAGGGAATTTATCCTCTCACTCACAGAACGGAAAGGGTGACTTCCTTCTGCTTCAGGAATCTTTAGAGATAGGAAATGTGTCCTTCAGCAGTAGTGACTATTGTACCTTATGTGACAATCATACCACAGGAGGTTTGATTCCTGCTGAACTACTGAAGCTCTCCAATGGCAATAGTCTTCTCAAACATCAGAGTGCTCAGAGTGACCTTCCCTGAGGAATACTGCCTACAAAGATTGCTGTGCTGTCCTCTTACCTTCCTGCACCATCTTTCCAAGTGGCTTAAATAGTGATTGTGCAGACAACTACAAACATGTATCATTTTTAGGTAAATCCTCAATTTCTGTACTTCAAAAGAAGATTGTCACAACTCCTCTGGCTAGTAAATACTACTCCTACAGGCATCATAAGGCCTGACTCCAGCAGCATCTGCTGTCTCAGGGGACACATGACCATATTCTTCCCTAAACTAGCCACCTGGCAGCAGCAGAAGTCCAGCAATGCTCTGGCTAAGGAACCAGCAGCAGACTTGCTATTTTTCCTCAGGAGGAGCTGTTGGGGTTGGATGCCTCTCAGAAGCAGCAATACTTGTAATGTGCTGAACCACAACTTAAGCTCCACTGTAATTTTCTAAAGCACAATTCTTCACAAAAACATAAACAATTTTTTGCTAAAAAGGGTAATTTTGCTTTTTAATATTTGCTTCCTAATATGATATTGATGGCTTCAAATGGTTCCAAATTTCTTCACAGCTCATAATTGCTCTATTTAATCAGGTAGTGGCCTTGCTCTCTATTAATATGAATGGCTCTAACTTTCTATTGTGTGGCAGCTAAGCCGCATATAGTGCCTTGATTTTAACAATAATTTATTCCAAGGTTAAGTGCCTGGGCTGATCTACTGGAGAAAGGTGAAAAGCAAGAATAGAACAAATGAGCTTTATTTAATCAAAAAGCAGGCCAGGCCACCTGCCTCTCCAGGGCTTTTATTATTTTTCCAGAACTTAAGAGTTCTTTGCCTATCTGCTCAACCAAGCAGCCTTTCTGAGATGAACCTCTGGAGCTTTACTGTCTGCCCTAGACACAGAAAACCCTAGATGTGATTGACCACCCACCAAGCAGGTTCCGGAAGTCTTAGTTACATCCCCTAGGCTTAAAGGGTTCCAGCATTTTAACAAGCATACTGAGAAATGTACAGATGTAACTACACTAGCTGGCACATTGTCATGGGTTTAGCAGCAGCAGTCATTTTTCTTTAAGCAGTAGCTGGTGTAGCACTGTGTTTTGGATTTTCAGC
>JASSUY010036535.1:0-25370 GCA_032466535.1 Forpus xanthops
GAGCTCCTGACCACCTCTCCCAGAGCTCTGTAGTTCTTCTTTATGTTCTCCTGGCTATTGCTATCTATATCACTAGCGCCCTCATGGATCACTAGAAGTGTGACTGACTTGAGCAGGCAGGTCTCTGCAACATCCCTGATCTGTGGCCCTGATAGGCAACACACCTCCCTTGAGCCTGAGTCAGGCCAACAGATGGGTGCCTCTGCTTTTTTCAAAGTATAATCTCCTGCAACTACAACCCACCAATTTTTCCTGGCAGTGCCAGTAGTGATCTTCTTTGCCAGTGCATCAGACAGTTGTTCATGGTGTGAGTGTATTTATTCATTAGCCCCCGCAGGACAGCAAAGCAGTTCTGGGTTGGGACAACCGATTTAGGAGGAAGCCCCTTGCTTTTAATTATCCTCTTCCTCCTTTTTTTGTTGGCTTGTTTTGTTACTGCTTCCCAGCTTCCTTGGTTAATAGCCTCCTTTCCTCCATAAGCTGAAGTGGATTCTTGAGGCCCCTGCACTCTTTGGGCCAGTCAGTGCTGCTTCCTGTCAGCTTTCCTGACATCTTTCAGCCTATTAACAGCATCCCACAGCTTAGTCACCTGCAGCTGAAGGACCTCCACCAGGGAGCAGTGAGTGCAGCCCTGCTCATTGTGTACCCTCGCCTCACAAGGTCAGTGCAGGCACCCTCTATGCTCTGATCAGACTCTCATCTCATCGGCTTTGCCTGTATGCCTACACTGGCCGCCACCAGGGCAGCCAGAGCAGAGCTCCCAGACTGGGCCCTGGTCATAAGGCGAGTGCTCACCACCCTGCTCACCTGCCTGTGCAAACTGCCTTGAACCTGCCCTGTTTGCCCCCTCCTGGTGATTTGCACTCCCTGGGGCAGATTTTTAACCAGTCAGGGCTGGTGCTGTTCCTCCTGGTGCCACCCTCTGTGAGTCAGCTGCTCACGTCAGCTGAGCTGCTGGCTTCTGCGCAAGTCCTGTCGAGGACTTGAGGCTTCGTCGGTGGCTCTTGTGGCTCTGAGTTGAGGCTCCTGGAAGCTGAGCTTCCTCCTTTCCAGGTGTTGGAGGAGTTCTCTCTCGAACTTCTCACGTCTGCAAGGTTAATGTTAATTTCCTGGAATATCTGAATTCTAGTGCTTGACCTAACTATATATGTGTACACAAATAATTGATGAGTAAATACTAAATCCCAAGTTTATTGAAACCAGTTTGGGGAGCTCTCAAGAGTAAGGGAATTTGCAGTTGGAGCTACTACTACATGCTTAATTCAAACCAACAAGAGGTGTGGACCTTCGTAGCTTTAGCTACAAAGTAGGTTTGGAAGGAAACTGTAAGCTTTATATTGTCAAAAAAAAAATATTAACAGAATATTTCTTTTAAATGTCTTTATTAGAACCTAAAGAAATATTAGATCTGGAAGTATATAAAATCTAGAAAATTAATTATAAAGATGTAACCAAACATTGGACTTGTAACTTTGAGCTGCACTATAAGGTTAATTATTTGCAGTTGTAAATGTACTAATGGGGGCCAAAGTAAATGTTATTCAACCTAAGATAAGAATGGGATCTGGTTGGCATAATCCCATAGGAAATGAGTTCAGTGCCAGAAGAATTAAGAAAAGTGTGTTTGGGTTGATTTTGTTTCCTTTTCCCAGCTAAGACTCTTCTAGCATGCATTTTTTTTTCTTTGGAATTAAATCTGTATGCTACGTGGTAGTATTAGTAGGGTTGAACTGTTATGAAGCAGTGTGAAAATTACCTCAGTTCCCCTTACTTCAACTGATCATCTGTTTCTTCACTAAGTACAGAAAAAAAGTTCAAGAATCCTCTACTATGCAGTGGTGGAACTATAATAGCATATATATTTGTGTGGAGATTCTTCACACCTTTTGTATCTGAAAGAAATAAACCAAGTAATGATTAAAATTCAATGTTGCTAAACTAAAGTTGTTCAATTCCTATATCCAGTTACCTATCTTCAGACTTCTTTTGCAGAACAAACAGGGTCTTTCTGTTACTTCCATCAGTCAAATTCTGTTGCCTCGAAGTGAGAATTATGTTTATCTGCTTGCTTCTTAATTATTCTTTATTATCTAAATACTTCACTTGTAATAACTTACTGTCCTTTGTAATTAGATTATATCTCACTGGAGTTTTCCTTCGAGGTTTTATTTTTATTTAATTTCCCTGTATTATTAAATATTCCTATTTGCATTATGCTGCTCCAATCTTTACTGGACGTGGCTGGTACCTAGGATGCAGGAGTGGTAAGAGGTGGGAATTATTTGGTCACATTTTTGTGATTTTAATTTGCAATTCCAATGCATTAATTTCATTAAGTATTTATTTTCATGTTATAAATCTATCTCTGTGCATTTATTTTATCTTTATTATTGATGATCTCTGTCTTGCTAACAGAAAGGCAGTAAATGGCTAATCAGTTTTTTGAGAAGCAAAGAAATAAATGCAGTAATTTTCCCTTGTGTATCCAAAGAGAACTATATTTTCTACAAATACGAGTCACAGCTCATAACTGAAAAGCAAAAAAAAAAAAAAAAAGTAATTAAATGTTCTGGATAAAGCTGATATCAATTTATTTTGGTTTTTTTTGTGTAAATTTTAGTTAAGTTGTTTTTGTATTGGTTAATTCAAAATATTTCCAGGTCACTTTCAACTAAGTGAAAGGAACAGTATGTAGTGTTTGATTTTATCAGCGATAGTTAGCAACATTAATTTACAATTTTGCATCTAAAGTTTTGATAAAGGTTGTTGTGTTGCTACTTTGGTGATAGTATTTTAAGATCTTTCATTTTAAATAGACAAGGCATTACTTGAGTCCATTATTTGCTTTATTGAATACTTTTGAATGAAGAAACAAAGAAACAATGGAAATGCTTTTGACAGGAAATGATGAATTGAAATAATCAGCACCAAAATGAGATGGCCTTAAATTGCTGGAGGGCTTGGTATGAACCTGTTATTGTGTATTTATATATTTATTTAAATATGACACCTGTTACCAGAAACTATGCTGAAAGAGTTATATGGTATGTTATTTACGAAGATCTGTGCAGAGAGATGGTCGGATTTTTTAATATCTATTCTTAATGCAGGCTAAAGACTTGCACGTGACTAAAGTTTCCTTAATATGAAAGTACGCTGCTGCTACAGTAAAATAAACAAACAAACAAACAAAAAAAAAACAAAAAAACACAACTCAATCCAAAACAAACAAAAAACTATAAAGAACAGTTTTATTTCCTGAGATGGATGAATTGAGTTTTTTGTCATAAGTACAAAATCTAACAAGGCAAATAGCCCCCCTATCCCCTTACCAGAGGTTATTATGTGAAACCCCAAAAAGACAGGAATACTACTTTTTCTAGAAAAAATCTGCACTAGAGCAGATACACTTGGAAGTATTTTAGAGATTTGCCTGAGAATTGCTGTGAAATCTAAATATTAATTACCAGGATTGTTAATCTTGTTTTGCATGTTCACTACTTTTACAGACATGCCAGACATTTCCAGACCAAAATGAACTGTCATGGTTTAAATCCAGCTGGTAACTCAGAACCAAGCAGTCTTTTGCTCACTCCCCCACTTCCTCCCTCAGCTCCGGGAGGGATGTGAAGGAGAATGGAAAGAATGTAACTCCCACGGGTTGAGATAAGAGCAGTCCCGTAACTAAGGTATAACACAAACCACTACTGTTACCACCAATAATAAAAATGATAAGGAAAATAACAGCAGAAGAGAGTACAACCACTCACCACCTGCCATCTGATACCCAGCTCAACTGAGCAGTGATCAAGCCCTTCTGGGTAACTGTCCCCAGTTTCTATAGTGGACATGATGTGCTGTGGTATGGAATGCCTCTTTGATTAGTTTGGATCAGGTGTCCTGTCTCTGCTTCCTCATGGCTTCCCCATGGCTTCCCCTCCTCCCTGGCAGAGCATGAGACTCAGAAAGTCCTTGGTCAGACTAGAACAGCAAATAAAACATCACTGTTTTCAGCACTGTTCCCAGGCAGAAAGTCAAAACCACAGCGCTGCACCAGCTACTGAGAAGGAGAAAAAATGACTGCCAGCGCTGAACCCAGGACAGTATCCACCCCTTATTCCATACCATTCATGTCTTGCTCAGATCCCACATTTTCAATATGCCATCACTCTTATATGTCTACATATATATACATACACACACACACACATAGATAATTCCTTACTGCATGGACCAATCCATAGCTGCTGAGTCCATCTGGTCCATGATGTCAAGCTCCATCTCATTACAGTCTTTCAGAGCAGGAGAGAGAGTGTGATGTAGCCAATCTGCCAGGCCTCCCTGTATTTGTACTTCAGCCATCATCCTCCATACCAAAGAAGCTTTAACCACGTGGCTTGCTTAATTGCAGCATGTGTCATGGGCCCACCAGGCTCAAAATAATTCACCCTCCCTTTCAGCAGTTTCTGCAGCTGGGACTCCATACAGTTGCCTTCTATCTCCTATGCTTCCAAAACACTGGAGGGGCCCAGTGGACTAGATACTGGTCAGTTTGGGTCAGGTGTCCTGTCTCTGCTTCCTCCTGGCTTCCCCTCTTCCATGGCAGAGCATGAGACTCAAAAAGTCCTCGGACCTCTGAAAGTGTGAAACAAAATAAAATCAGGCATTTTCTTATTGGACTAACAGAATATACTTAGGAAATCTAGAAAATTTGCAAGTTTGCATTCAATGTCTGATGAGTTCAGATTCCGAGATGTATGTGTACCATCATCACTGATCTTTAAAACCATAGGTTATTTTATAAATTTTCCTTCAGATGTGTAATGTTACTGCTGATAGAGATAAGATACATGAAATAGCTTTCAGGAAATACCTAATTCTAGAAAGTCCCACTGTGCTACTTTATCTGCATTGAGTATTAGTTTAAATATGGCTGTTCACAGGAAAAAAAAAAAAAGAAGAGAAATCTAGTTTAATCTATGAATTAATGTTGAGTGCACTGTAGGTTTTGCTGCTGTTGTGTTTGTTTTTTTTTAATAGGATAGAAGGCCAGAGTTTTTCTTTATTCAAACATTATGTGTTGCATCATTTATAGCTCCTATTCCACAATTGCACAAAAGTATATGCAAAAATATAAATATGAAGGAAATGAGTAAAAGCAAAGACCTGTTTATTTATAGTTTTTGGACCATTTAGACATTAATACTGCTCATGTCTGCACACTGTTTTGGTAATGGCATATTTGATTTTTAGAGCAGAGTCTTAATTGGCCTTCCTATATTTTATCTGTAACTCCTTTAATATAGCTTGAGACATCCATGACTGGTCATATTGATCACTGCTACCCCAGAGAAAGTATTGTTTTTTTTAAGATTGTGAAGAAAATCCTAGCACCTCTGCCCCAGGAAATGGGACATTTGCAAGTTGTTGCTCGCTGGATTAAGAATTCCACCATTTGTTTGTCCTGGGCTTGAGCTGTTCCCTTGCTGTCTGCCATAGACCTCTTAAAGAAATTGGATACAAGGTGAGATGTGTTATTGTCTGAAATAGTAGCATCATCCATACTTACATGCGATATAAATAACATTTGAATCATTAATAAAATTCTTCTAGGATAATTTGTGTATAATGGTACAAAGTGTACAATGAACTGAATACTCGAATTAATATGAAGTGGTTGTGAAAAGTTAGTATATGATCTTTCTGTATTGATCAGTGGACCCAAGTATTCTCATTTTGGTCTGTATAGTGAAAGAGTGAGCCTGGAACATCTAGAGAGACAGATTCTCAGGCTTTTGGTGGAGAGAAGCGGTGGGAGAAACACTTCAGCAACAACCTTGACCTACTTTGTTGTTCTGTTAGTAATGACATTACAATAGGGTTGTCATTGTAAAATGCAGGTTGAGCGTCTCAGTGGTGCAGCAGAAACATTTGGCAATCTTTTAAAACTGCATCTTTTTACAATTTGTTTAACCATTGCAATTTACATGAAATACAGTATCTGCCCCAAAATCTGTGCCACTGCTACTTTTTCACACTGGTTGCAGGCCTACAGGTTCTGTGCCCCATGTCTGAAAACCATCTATTTTTTATTTATATTTTTTTTTAAATTAAAGCCTATATATATTAATTAGACTTTGCAGAAGTGTTTCTATCTCATGCATCTACAAAATGCTTTAATGAACCCTTCCCCTGAGCAGGGGTTTGGATCAAAAGACTTCCAGATGTCCCTTCCAACCTCAGCCATTCTGAGTCTGTAAACAGATTTTCTATTGTGATAATGAATATGCAATCACATATATGACCTCAATCTGCACTAAATTAGAAGTCTGTGTGAATCCCAAAGGCAAGTTCAAGTCATCTGATATGCAATTTTACTGTTTGTTCCAGCATAAAGCGTAGTGGCTTAGGTGCAGCTTCCGAGAAAAAGGTATTCTTTTGCAATCCAGGATGAGTTGCAGCACTTCTTTATATTTATTAATAACTGAAACATATTAAACCCGGTGAGGCTGATGAAAAAGAAATCTTAATTAAAGTTTGCAGGTTTTGAACATCGCACACATTTCCTGTACACATTGATGGCAGGAACATGAAGATCTGAAACAATGGACAAAGATTAATAATGTCAATTTCTGAAGGAAGCAAGCAGATATTTCTGAGGATTGATGACCAGAAACAGTGTTTCCTAATAGAGAAAAGGTATTAGTGATGATAGAAAATATATAGGAACTAGAAATACAATGTCAACCTTTTATGATTAAAACTCCTAATATGCAGGATTGAGAGCGCCCTCACTAAGCTTGCTGACACCGCCAAGATGTGTAGTGCAATTGACACACTGGAGGGAAGAGGTGCCATTCAGAGGGACCTTGACAGGCTTGAGAGGTGGGCCAGGGTAAACCTCATGAAGTTCAACAAGGCCAAGTGCAAGGTCCTAAGTCTGGTCCATGACAACCCCAAATATGTACACAGGCTGGGCAGAGAATGAATTCAGAGCAGCCCTGAGGAGAAGGACTTTTGGGGATGTCAGTTGACAAGAAGCTCAACATGAGCCAGCAGTGTGTGCTTGCAGCCCAGAAAGCCAGCTGTACGCTGGGCTGCATCACCAGCAGTGTGCCAAAAATGCATGTCCATTTCTTGGGTGTGTCAAACAGAACAAGGTGAAAGGATTACTTTTCCACCTATCAGGTTTGTAAGTCAGCCTGAGGCATTCCTGGTTCTCAAGGTAACTACATACCTCAACTTCCAGCTTAAAATAAACTGTTCAATTGCACTGTAGCTACTTCTCAGAAACTGACAAACTTTGAAAAAGAAGCTAGTTTGCATTTGAACAGTTCAGGAAATCTAATGTCCACCTCTTTTTCTAGGTAACTTGTTCAAGTAGGTTTTATAAAATGTATTTGACTTACATTTGCTTATCAGATGGAAGACTGAAACATTTCCTAATGAAATAACTGATTAAAACAAAAAGTGATAATAGTGTGCCTTTATCTGCAGCAGATACACTGTATTTTCTATCCTGCAATTTCCATTTTGAGCTGTTACCAGTTTGTGCTGCTTTGTGCTAGTGTACAGCCGCCAGTGCCACTTAGCGGCATCACTGAGGGAATCTGCGCAAGACCGTCTTATCTTTTCCACAGACCTAACTAATATGGGCATGTGACTAGTAGTACATTGTACTGCTTGGCCACTTATATTGTATTCTGCTATGTAATGCATGTTTATCTGCTAAAAGCATTTTAATTCCTGCCTGCAAAGGCATTTATATACTCAAGGGGACATAATTTGTAGATTTACTTTGTTGTTAAAAAGAGGGTGAGATGATTGAAAGATTGGCATTTTAAAGTCTCTGACTGTAAGAAGTGTTTCCACCTCTCAGACAATATTTGTGACTATACTCCATACAGACCCTCATATGTACTATCATCCAAAGTATGTGGAGTGACCAATGAAATACAGCCTTTCCAGACTTTTCCGGTGAAGATGCAGAGGGAGATAACATCGTTTAACTTCACACAGAAAATCATACAATGTAATCTTTAATACATACAAAAAATCTTGCCTGACTTATGTAGTTCATCCAGCTGCAGCCAACAGCTGTTCACATGGGTTCATGATCTATTATGATGCTGACTCCCCTTCAGTCCAGTGGCTGGTCTGACAAGGAATGAGATAATGCTGCCTGTGGGGATTTGTTCTATCTGGAGACACTTCTATGTTATTACTCAGTTATACTCTTTTCCCTGCCATATTACATGCTCTGTTGACTTACATTATGCTAATTGACATGTTCTCATCTTTTGCAGTAGCTGTACCTTAAAACTATTGAAGCAGTGCCTTAATGGTCAGGAATATTTGAAACATTAATTCAGCATTAAAGACTGTTTCTTTTTTTTTTTTTTTTTCATAATAGCATTTAAGGGAAGTGGAAAATACGATTAATGAAAAGAAGGAAAGCTCTGGGTTTATATGACCTATCTGAGGTCACACAGACTTAGTACTTGTTTCCAACCTGTGCTCGCTGGCAAATACTGTTTTTCAGAAAAAAACGAGAATTGGTTTGTGTTTCTATCAAGCAGTTTGTAAGTCTTGAAGTCTGCTTAAAGAACAACCAGCAGTTTAGAACAGACTAAATTTTCCACCACATCAATAATTCAGGTTTGAATATTTCTCTTTACGTATGGAAGTACTTCTGTAATGTTGTCCTGCAGTTGTACACATAAATTTTGGCTGTCACTGGGAAGTTGCAGAAAAACAGTATGCTCAATCAAAGAAAAAGTATAGCTCTAAGTAATCTGATCATAAAGATACAGAGACAGAGGAACGGGTTTAAAACCTGTCTCTTCAAAGTTCAGATGCCCTCCTTAGGCAACCTAATGATATTAACCCCCACAGGGGGTCTACACCCAGAGTCTTCTATTGTGAAATATGTTTCAAGACAGAAAGAGGGAATCCCTCTTTTTGCTGACTAGCTTTCCTGCTGCTCTATTTCTCTCTCCATAAAGTGCTATCAGGCATCTGTCTTCTGTTGAAAATCATTATTTTTAATAGGGGAAAGAAATCAAGATCAGGTCCAAAGTGAATGCCTCAGATGCCTCCAGAGACATGATACAGAAGTGCAGTAGTTTTGAAGATCTAATTTTTAGATGAGGTGCCTATATTTCATCTAAATTACATATACTATTTTTAAACCTGTAAATCGGGGATAATTGAACTGCTAACCTTACAAGGGATCTCTGTGATGAAATCATCAAGCATTATTAGATGCTAAAATATAATGAAAAAACATAAATGTATCTATGGATTTTAGGGTAAAGGCTGGAGTTTTGAGTTTTCATTGCTAGGAGTATTTCATATTTCCTCTGGAATTTTAGGCCTGTTGATTAAATTATTCAGGGTTTTGATATTTCTGTTCAAAAAAAGGAGATAATTTTCATCCATTCATTGGAGTGGTAATTATTTTTATGTTTTGAAAATCACATTGAAATCCTTAAATAGAAAATAACACTAATAAATACAGAACTTCATGGAATCGCAAAATGGTTTGGGATTGAAGGAACCTTAAAGATCATCGAGTTCCAACCCCCTACGTTAGTCAGAGACACCTTCTACTAGACCTGGTTGCTCAAAGCCCCATCCAATCTGGCCTTTAACACTTCCAGAGATGGGGCAGCCATAGCTTCTCTGGGCAATCTGTACCACTGTCTCATCACCCTCAAAGTGAGGAATTTCTTTCTAATATCTAGTCTAAATCAACCTTCTACTTATTTAACTACTTCAAAGTAGGTATGCATGCACTGGGTGTTCCAAAGGAATGGAATCACTAGATGAATGTGCATTGAACATGCAGTCTATAGATGACAGGATGGATGAAAACACCTGTCATGGAAATAATGTTTCGGGCAGCTGAACAAATGTAAACCTGAAACTGCAGGTTTGGAGTATCATTAAAGGAATGTTTAAATACAAATTAGAATTTTATTTAAATTCTCTCATTTCACTTCCTAGATTGTAACCTGTCCAGGGTTCAGCAGTAGCAGTCATTTTTCGCCTTCTTAGTAGCTGGTGCAGTGCTGTGTTTTTGACTTTCATCCTGGGAACAGCACTGATAACACCAATGTTTTTAGTTGCTGCTCTGTAATGTTTAGCCTGACCAAGGACTTTCTGAGTCTCATGCTCTGCCAGGGAGAAGGGGAAGCTGGGAAGAAGCAGAGACAGGACACCTGAGCCAAACTAACCAAAGAGGTATTCCAAACCACAGCACATCATGCCTAGTGTATAAAGGGGGGGGGCAGTTACCCAGAAGGGTTAGTGCACTGCTCGCTTCAGGCTGGGTATTGTTCAGCAGCTGGTGAGCAGTTACATTCTCTCTCCTTGTTATTTCCCTTATCACTATTATTATTGGTGGTAGCATCAGTGATTTGTGTTATACCTTAGTTATGGGACTGTTCTTATCTCAGCTCATGAGACTTGCATTCTTCCGATTCTCCTCCCCATCCCTCCAGGAGCAGGAGGAAGGGGTGGAGGAGTGAAAGAATGGTTCTGAGTTACCAGCTGGGCTTGAACCACAACATAACCCTAGACAATTCCCTACCATTACTGCCAATTTTTTTCTAGGTTTATCTTTTTGAAAGAAAAATAGCAGAACACCAGCAGAAATGACAGGAAAATTGTAAGTGCCTAAATTCCACAAAATACATAAAAAAGAAGAAAAATCTTGTCATAAAGAAGACTGCAAAACACTGTGGGTGGAAATCAAATATAAAAAGAGTAATCCCACAGCATTTTAAATATTTTATAAAGAAACTTAATTTGTATTCTGGCACATAAAGCTATATCACTGCAGTAAAACTATACACCACATGAATGTTTATAAAAAGAATCAGACCAGAAAACAGTGTGATTAGTCGTAACAAGATGCAATATAAACAGTTATCTGATCATCTAGAAAAAGATTCTGCATTTTCATCTATAGAAAAATCTTCTTCCTTAAAATAAGATAATACAAAACTCTCATATTACTGTCAAAATAATAATAAAGTCCTTTAATAACCTCAATTTTGCAAGAAACAAAAAAGAGAAATTTGAAAGCATGATAAGCAAAGCTCTAGGTGATAAAATTTTCTTTCTGCGAAACTTTCACTGTTGACAGGGACAGGATCATAATAAACCTATTGGAATAATTAATTTCCTGATACTTTTGTGGATTACAAGTGTCAAGTAGGTAGGTCATAAAATGGCACCCCTCCTTCAAAGAGATTGAGGGCCTTGTCTGCCTTTGTGGTTTTGCCATTACTAGTTGGGATCAAGCTATGGATCTGGATGGAGTTGGCTTTTATGTCTCAGGAGAAGAGCCTCTAACCTGATACAGAGTCTCTTAGACTTGGAGTAATAATGCAAGTTTTAGTTAGCACAGACTGTATGATACGCTCCTCATGAGACCCCTGTGCCTCTCTTTGCCAGGCTTCTCTGACATCAGTGGTAGTGAAGATCTGATTGTGTGTTTAAATTCCTACACTTGTCATTGTGTCAGGGTGCATCACTTAACATTTTGTCAATAAATTTAGATTTGAATTTGAAGTAGTCTATCATTGTAATTAGCTCTGTGTTTGTATAACACCCAGCTTGACTAGAGACCAATTCTCAGCAGGATGTGGGAGTTAAGAAAATATAAATAATTAATGCATACTGGAATGATCATAGTATTAAGTTCAAACCAAAAAAGGGCTTCTCTTTCCTATGAATAGTTTTCCATTTCCTGTTTGTTCAGAGAAGTTACTAAGCTTATATTTTAGTCATGCTGAAGGATTCAAACTGATTTAGAATAGATTTGCTTTAAAGCAAGCAATGTCTATATTATGAGTTCTGTATTTTTTTTCAAGCTCCTTTCCTGCACAGCATATACTCATCAATCATATCAGGAAGCTGACTTATATTCTCCACACTTTGCCACTAACTGGATTACAGAGCTGGAAATCTTACTCAAAGTTTAAAATGTGATAAAAGTAATCAAATTGCTCTAGTCAAATTCTAACTGTGGTGAATAGATGGCACTAATTACCTTTTCTTATTATGCTACAAATGTAGTTTACTCCATCTTTATTCATGAAGTAGTATCATATAGCCCACCAAGGGGACTGTAGCAGTATGTAATATTGGCATATTTGTTTTCTTGTTCTTATTTTTCCTCTTCATCAGTATTCTGGAGGTGTGGTTTTAGACTGAAATGTGGGACTTTCTCATGTCTTGGTGTAATTACTGCACCCTGCAGATTTCTGAAGTTGAATTTATGGAAAAGAACTCAAAGAATTTCAGTAATAAAAATAGGTGGCTGATTTACTGGTGGCAGTTTGTTGTCTTTTTTCCCTTTACCATTTTTAGAAGAGTCTGAGTGTACAAAAGTGATATTCATAATGTGAAGGTAATTGATCTTAATTTGGGCTAAGGATGTTGCTGTTGTAAAATTATACTAAACTTAACAAGGTTAAGTTTGCTTTATGTAGGACTTATGAAGCTAGGAACAACGAAACCTACTAATTCACAGCTAAGAGAATATCTCTGGCTCAGATGCCATTCTGTAAACTGTTTATTTTTTTGCAGTCTGTTGCTGAAATCTTTGTTTGGTTTTGTTCTGGTTTTGATTACAAAACAGACAAGGAAAAAGAATTATAAGTGTTTCTTTCCTTCTTTTGTTTGGAGAACCTTGTTTTCCTAGGAACAAGCTTCCAGACAAAAATGTCTTGAAAAATCATTGTCTTTCTTCAGATGAAAAATTTATTAAAGAAACTTACAAAAGAGGAAGCTTCAGTGCAATTTCAGTACCGGTTTTGTTTCCAGACTTGCATTTTGTTTGGTTTTTCTGCAGTATTCAAAGTTAACAAGTGCCTATATTTTGAATGTACTGCTGCAACTGGTTTTTCTAGATTCAGGAAGAAAATAGGAGAAGATGACAGAAAGGATTATGCACCTTTCCTCTCTCCAGAAAAGCAGACAGAATTCCTGCTTATGGCCCCTGAACATACTGTACTTACTGTTGGATAATTCCTCAGCTAAAAAGGTTAGGAAACACAACTTTGTGTAAAGACTGTTTCATCTAAATATGTTACCCTTATAATTGCATTGGCACTGGGACACAAAGGATGAGTGATACAGGGAATTTGCACCATGACCTTTCTCCCATGCTTCCGTGGAAAGCAGACTGCTTTAGTAGGGAAAGTCAATTTACAAGATCAGACTATCGGATAGATTAAGACCTTGATTTACAAGCAACTTTAAGTTTTAAAGCTGGCAAAAGGGTAATAAAGTCCAATGTTCCTCCCTTTATTTTTTAAAATCAGAGAACACTAAGCTCCAGTATTTTATGTATAAATCCACAACTATACTGGAGGCTTCCAGCTGACTACCATTAGCCATTTCAAGGTGACTGGTCATGTCCTATTTTACATGACCGTTTATCCATTTTCTGCCTAATGAACAAGGAAAAAAAGAAACAAATTCAGCTTCCAGATGAAATCTCAACTCTATTTCTAAGCAATTAAGCCAGCAAACAAAGTAGCATTTTAAAATAAACCTCCACATTGAAAAAGGAAAACATAACTTTGATTTATGCCAGCTTTTGTGTGATATCCAAGATACACTTTTTATGTTTGTATATTTTGTAAAATGGCATTCAAGGAAGAAAATATATGTGAGAGTTGATTCCTATCTGAATAACAACTGCCTGCTTGTTATATAGAGGCTTTGGGTCCAGGTATAGTACTACAACAGGTACAAGGCACAGATCTTGCTAGTTTCTCTGGAAATTTCTCTTGAGACTTGGTTGCTTAAGTTTGGAAAAGTCCACCCATTAGCAGACTTTGTTGTGGTACTTGTATATTTTCAAAGTCCCAGACTCTGGTGACAGTACTGAAAAGCTAAAATCTTTTTTTGCAGATTGGAGAAGATGTGAATGAGAATTTTAGGGCAAAATTGTGATGGAAAATACTTCAGTTGAATCTGAGGTGCCAGTTCCCTCTGATGCTACTTTCTTCTGCCTGAAGACAAGAACCTGGTTAGGCTGACACAGCCCAAAGGATTCTGAGTGTTAGATCTTGATCTACCTTTGCTGATACTTGCTCAATGACAATAAAGAATATTTTAAAGAAAAACATCTTAAATTTTTTTACAAACCCAGTGTACAAACTGTCCCAGCTACTGCTGAAATGCAAAATAGTACATTTTGAATACATTTCCAAAATAGCTAAAAATGAACTGAAATAATCTTATGCAGTCATTGTTCTGTTTTCTAATAATTCTCTTCCATATTCCATCTGTTTTTCAGAGGTTATATACTAGATGCACAAGGCACAATATCTATGTTTTATTGGTCTAATACAAGAATGACAGTAGAAACTGAATGATCACCATCTAAGGGTTAATCTACCAATTATTACTACTAATGTAATGCTAAAAATGTCTGGAGAGTGGATCATGGCTCTAACAGTGATGGAAACTTTTCATCAAAGAAGGCAGGCAATGCACTAGAAGAAAAGACTTTAGAATTGACAACATGAACAGAAATGCAAATTTGACTGTAACGGTAAAGATAGCATTAATTGAAATCAAGCATACTGTTGCACATGTAGAGTAGCTTTTAATTTCTTAAAAACTCTTTGTAATTTGAGATCTGCATAAGAACAGTATTCTTTTAAATAATTCTGTTATAACTTCTCAGCGTGAAGAACTTCTTGAATCTGTTGCTGATAATGTCTGGGAAAATATCAAAAATGACAGAGAAAGAACCACTGAAATAACAAATGCCTTTCAGAGTGTCAGCAACAGTACTTCAAAAGTCTGACTGCTAGAGAAAAGCAATGTTGATTTCTAAGACTCAGTAACCATTAAATATATGGATCCTAAGTTGAAAATCCCCAAAACTTTTGACATGATTCATGAGTATTTTTGTTTCTCTTGAGGAAACAATTTAAGATTCAGTTAGGATGGCATATTCTTTTCTGTGGTTTACCTTCATGGGAATATCACATTTCTAATAGTTGTTAATAGCTATGCAACTGTAGTAGGCTACGGGATGCTTGATTACTTTTAAGACAAGAATGGAGCTGCATTTGGGTTATATAGGTATGCATATATGCAATATCAAAAATATACTAAAGTGACACTTGTTGTACTGTGGCAGTGTATCAAGCCTTTGTACCTGAAAGATAGCATAAACCTTCACTTCTAGGAAGCATCACTGAATTTAGAAACAGGGAAAAAAATAATATACTCTAGATTGTAGTCAGTTTCTCAGCTTGCAAACCACGCAAAGTGTCACAGCAAAACCCCAGAGTTATTGCCACTTGATCTTGAAGAGTTTTTTAATAAAAGGTTACTATCTGTTTTTTTTCTCATCTCCAAAAGAATTTATGTATTACTGGATTATTTCTTTTTCTTCATGCATACAGCATTGCTGAGGATAATGACAGTATGACTGTCTTCATGTTGCACAGTTTGAAGAATCCTGGCATATTTTCCTTGTTGTTGGTTTGTTGGTTTGTTTTTTTTTTTTTTTGCATTTTGTTTTGTTTTATGGGGGTTATATTAGGACAGTGTTATTGCTATATTGGTATACTGTTAAGTGTTATTACTGAAGTTCTTTAGGGACTGTTAAGGTAAGTTGATTTGTTTTGGATCGTTGGTAGTATTTCAGTGAATAAGTAGTATTTGCATTTGTCACAGTGTCCTAAATATTGTACTTTTTTGATTATTGTGTTAAAACTTAGATCTGTACAGTCTTGAATTTGATGAATTTTATGATATGATGCATTTGCTGAAAGAGAAATTAGAACAAAGACTGGGTGTCATTAGTTCATCATACATGGCTGCTCATCTGAAAGCACACCAAGACAGAAAAAAATGGGCAGAGTTGTCAACTCAGCAGTAAAGAGTGGTTTCCAAATGTGACTTCCTCTTTTGATTTGTACAAACCTAATTAATAATGCCGGATTAGACCTCTTACACTTAAAAAGAAATTACTTTATAGAAAACTATGAGGATTGCTGGAGGTTTGAAGTTCCAATAAAAATCTAGATAAAGAAACATCTGTGTGAAAGATATTTTGTATTAACAGGTTCAAAAACAGATTCTAAAAGTCTCATAGCTTTGTATTAGATTGTGAACTAATGTCCATTTTAAGTCGTACTTGTATAAATTTCTTAAAACATTAAATTTTTTTTTTCTATTCATTATTATCCAAATGCAGCAGAAAAAGAAGTAATTTTTCCTAAGGTGTAAATGGAGTTGCAGAAAATTTAAATATATTATTACTATTAAACTGAAAAATAATTTTTCTGTAAGGGACTTCATAAATTACTATATTAGATAAAATGTATTATACTGATTTGGCTATGTGTGATTGCCACAAAAAATATTTTATTATATTTATAAAATAAGCACCACTACAAATGCAGCTTCTGATACTGTAATTAGGTGTATGTTACAGGAATTTGTATTTTTCATAAAGCAACCAAATAAATTCAACTGCTTAGGTGATTGTCACTTCATTTTTCATTTGATTCAGGTACTGAATTCAGATACTGATTCAGGTACTGATTCAGATACTGATTCAGGTACTGATTCTGATACTGCCTCTCTGCCAGTACCGTTCACTTCAGACAGAAAAGTTGAACTTCCTTTAACATTTTGAATTTTGAATAGCAAGAAACCAGAGTTGAAACTTATAATAACAAATGTGAGTAACACAGGGTGAAGAAAGCAATCAGTGTCTTTCTCTTTCAGGCAGGTTGTTTACCAGCTAAAAGTTCTCTACTGTCACAGTGCTCTGCTGGGTGCTACATTTGAGCCTCATACTTCTAAACGGGCAGAAACAGGTAAGATCAGCTGTACTGTCTACTAAAGAAAGTACTAAGCCTGTATCTGCAGCCTGAAATGTTAGAAAAATGTATGTGGCAACATAGATTGTGGTAGATTATGTCATTTATTTACAAGAATGCAGCGAAATCATAAGATACAAGAAATTTCTATTCAGCTTTAAACTTCTGCAAAAATTAGCTGATAAAAATGATGATTGTTGTCTGAAGAGATGATATGCTAAAAACTTAAACTATATTTACCAGTGTGTCTCTATTTTTCATATTATTTTCAGTTATACTCATTTTTTCACGTACTTCAATATCTTCATGTCCTGGGTTCATCAGTAGCTGTCATTTTTCTCCTTAGTAGCTGGTGCAGCGCTGTGTTTTTGACTTTCTGCCTGGGAGCAGCGCTGATAGCATCAATGTTTTCAGTTACTGCTTAGAATGTTTTGGTCTGATCAAGGACTTTCTGAGCCTCATGCTCTGCCAGGGAGGAGGGGAAGCTGGGATGAAGCCAGGAGGAAGAGGTAAAACAGCTGACCCAAACTAATCAGAGGTATTCCGTACCACAACACATCATTCCCAGGATGCAAAAATGGAGAGCAGAGACCAGGAAGGGTTGGGGGTTAGCTGGTGGTGCTGGGCTTGGTATTGGGTGGTAAGCAGTTGTATTCTCTTCCCTTGTATTTCCCTTGTCATTATTATTATTGATGGTAGCAGTAGAGGCTTGTGTTATACCTTAGTTATGAGGCTGTTCTTATCTCAGCCTGTGGGAGCTGCATTCTTTCGATTCTCCTTCCCATCCCCCTGGAACTGGGGGAAGAAAGAGGGGGAGTGAGTAAGTGAATTGCTTGAGGGGCTTAAACCACGACACTTCAAGAAAAACATTTTTTTTAAAAAAAAACCTTTCCTTGTGGATCCCTCTCTGGTTTTGCCTTTTTCCATGAAAGCAGTTTTCCACCTTTTTCCTTTCATTAGTGACAGCATGCAGATGTATCATGCATGTCAAAATAAGAAATACTGTGGTTTTATCTCAGCTGTGGCTCTTTTCCATTTTCTTGTATATCTTATTCCTGTGTGAAGTATTTGTGGTCCTGTTTGAACTACTGGTCCGAAAGGGTAAAACCCCTCTTTGGCTTTACCCTATAACATGTTTGTATGCAAAACTTTTTAGACATGATCAACAACAACAACAAAATCTAAAGGAAAATTGCTCCCTTAAAGAATATCTCTAAACAGTAAATAAATCTTTCAGATGATTCCTCTAGGCAGAGCAAACTGTGGTAGGGATGTTCAGTTTATGTGACTGGGACATTGAGACTTTAAAAAATTTTGTGATTTCACCTCTGGCAGCATTTCCCAGGTCTTTTTGGATTTCTTTCCTGAGAGAAAAGCGAGAACACACTGAAGAAAATCCTCCAGTGCTGGGGAAAGCCTGCAGGAAAAATTAACTTACGGTTTTTAAGTGACAATACTTGACAGACCTTGTTACCTACAAGTTGCCTCTTTTTTTTTTTTGTCTTTTTTCTGCTGCACAGCTGAGCTGATATGAAGCAAAAATGCCTATTGCAACAGAAATGAGAACTCTGCTTTTTGTATGCTTGCAGGCACCCTTTTATTTGCACCTCTGCTCAGCCTGCACAGACCTCTCAACAATTTCCTTACCTCTACTGCTGAAAGTAAAGCATTTGTTACCCACTGATACTTCTATTGTCCTCAGTGGTGTCAAAGATCACCATTTGATCTCTAGGTGCATTATGCAATGTAATTTTTGTCATAGTTTTATAACATTTGCTAGTCATTATGTAGATAGCTTACAGGCAGAAATATGTAAATTAGCTAATTATCTGAGTGCTGATATATAATTTATTATTAACTCTTGTCCCCTCTGTGAAAACTGTCTAGCATTGGTAGTTCCAGACCTTCAGCACTTTCAATTCAGTTATATTTCTGTGAGCACATACTGTGCAGGGCCAGTATGTTCTCTCGTCCTGTCATTCTTTGCAGTTTTTCTCACCTGAATCTTTCCAAACACAACTCTTAGTATTAGTCTTAAATTATTTGTGATGTTTTTAATACCCTCTAGTGGCAACTTTTATTGCGGTGGTACTCTACTATGCCAACCTGAGACCTTAACATCATGATGGGTATGTACAGGGGTTTTCATGGAATACAAACACTGTGGAGCAGCCCTCACCATCACAGCCAGTTAAGACGCTGACTGTGACAGAACTACCACAGCCACCTAGGTTTGTGCTTAAGTATGTGCCCGCAAACTTCCCAATCAGAAACCCACTCCTCTGTCCTCATTCCCCTGCACGCCCACTCCTCAAAACCTTTCCAGTCTGGCGCCTCCCACATTCTGGTGAGTCCTTTCCATTTATGTTTGTGGTGTGCCTGGTGTGCCATATCCTTGAGCAGGTTCCACTCACCTCACCCCGTGAACATAAGGACAAATTTGCACAGATTTCATCTGATGTACATGCTTTCTTCAGGGCACAATTCCCAAATCTACTTGTGTTGAGGCTTTTAGAGAAGCAAGGCGTCATGCAAGAGATAAGGCTACTTTACCCTTCCTCCAGGGTTTTTCTGTTTGAACCGATGTATATGCCACTAATGGTATGAATGCTATTTTCTGCATGTTTCTGGGTACATTACAGGATCTCAGTGTTTGCATTTCTTATGTTAGCTGCTGCTTTTATTACAGATATAGCGTCAAGAGTGAAATGCAAAAATGAGAAACCAGAGTTGAGTTTGTATATATGAACAGATACAATGCCAGAAATACTAAAATAATTATTTGAACGGGAATAAAAGAAGTAGATTGGAAGACAGAAAAGGTTGCGAACTGAGAATTACTCAGAATTACTAGAACTTTATTTCTGACCCTTCTGGTGTGTCTGTGCCAAAGTATAAATATCAGGTTGTTATTATATTCTGTGTTTCTGAGCTTCAATGATTTGTGGATTAAGAAAATTCAGTCCTGGAGATAAGGTTTTGTATACACATTTCCATTTTATTTTACTTATCATTAAAACCCTAAAATATAGGGTTTTAATATAGGGTTGTTGGCTGGTTGTGGTTTTTTTTTTTTAATTTTTAAATAAAATTGTGATCTACTTGAGAAGAAAAAGAATAAAAATAATATTTTAACCATTTTTCTTTTCTCAAAAAAGAGAGGTAAAACTTCAGTCTTTAAAATTTTGCTCTGATTTAGGAAAGGCTTAAGAGTGAGACAAAGAATTCCTGTTTAAATTAAAAATTCTTGCATAATGTTAAGGCCTGCAAGATGGGAACCTTCGAAATTAGGAAAAAAAGGGGACAGGAGGATGAACAGGAAAAAATAATAGTGTGTAATGTAGAAAAATACATAAATGAACAGTTACATATTTTAGTATGAAATATAGAAACATTAAGTACCTCATCAATGAGAGATCAAAGGAAGGCACTTGCTAAAATTAAGTAGGCAAATGATGAAATCTCTTTCTTATTAAGATGTGAATTGAAGCTTCAGCAGAGCCAAGAGGCCTGATCCTGGAGAAAAAAAAGAGGTCATTTGCAATTTAAATAATCTATCAATGAATTAAAACATTAAGAGATACCAGGGTGTGGAATTCAACAACTGAAGTTGAGAAAACGATTAATTTATCTTTATTAATTTGTCTTAGGATGTAATGAAACACATTGGTGAACTTTGGTGAATAGCTGTCAGAGCAAATTGTATGTTAAATATTTGAGTAGCTGTTGAAATGTCAGTTTATGGAGGAATTAAATGCGTCTCTGACTATATATACTTTTTTTCTTGTACTCTAAAAGGTATTTTTAGGCTAAAAAAAAAGGTGAAGTATTAATAAACTATAACTTTGTCAAGAAGTAAAATGATTTTTTGAAGTAATATCTTTTAGAAGTATTTTTTTCATTTAAAGTGCTGAACTGTTAATCACATTGTTTTATAACAACATTAATAGACATAGTTTTTAAACTATTACTGTAACATTGCTTTTTAATTTGCGAATATTTGTCTAGTGTTTATTGCTTTCTTTAATGTCTGTATGCTATGCAACATTCTTACAATTTCTCTTACAGCTTCTTTATATAGAAATCTAATCATAGACTGACAGCATAATTTCCAAGTATATGGATGATCTACATTTTACAACTTTATTAGGTTTTTAATGTCCCTAGTAAATTTTGAATGTGTTTTGGAGGTAAATTTCACCTAGACAACATCTTTCCAGAACATAATTACAAAATTCTAGATGAAAGACTATATACAGATATCATACAGTAAACAGCTAAACACCATTATATCTGCAGGTGAGCTAGGCAAAAATGACAATAGGCCGGTCTTTTCATAGCAAAACCAGATAAAATAATGGATGCAGGAAATAAAGACTGCTGTTCAAGGATCAAGAGTTCAAGACTTCAGAGTAACATGACAAATAATACTTCATCTTCTTTCTGTAAATTTGAAGTTTTCACAGAAAGAACAAAACTGAGGTATGAACAGAGTATAATTGGTAATGTTTTATTTCCTTACATGCATACATCAATGAAAACAGCTTTCAGTTTGAATAAACAATCCTATGCATTGTAATAGATGTACAATATGTAACGTCAATAGTAACTTAGCAGAAATTTGTGCGTTTAAAAAAAAAATAAGGTTTCCATAACATGAAAATAAACTTTAATTGCTGTAGCAAAGGGATTCTAAACAGAACTTCAATATCCACTTGTACTAGAAACTGAGCAGAAATTAAAGAGGATTTGTCAAACTATTCCTCTACCAGCTAGGCTCCAAAGTAAATGTACAGTTCAGTCATACCTTGGACTCATCTTTTAGTTTTAGGTTGTAAAAACAGTAGAAGAGATTATAGACATGTAGCAATTAATAGCAATAAAATCACAGTGTCAAAAGATTTTTAACCAGGAGCTCCAAAAGTAAAATAAATATGACATAGCTGAACACATATTTACGATTTGTAGGTAAACATTTTAATTAATTTTGGTACTTGCCTCATAGGGACTTAGAAAGAGATCCAAGGGAACACACAGAAGTACAGACAATTAACTTCCACTTTCATGTTGGCTAAACATTTTGAAATGCTAGAAAATGGTCACGTTAAATATATGGGTAAACATGACACAATGAGGTACAGTTAATGTGGCTTTAGTAAAAGGGAGCCATATCTCACATTCATTTCTTGTACGAAGAAATTACTTGAGCCTATAGACAGATTTTGTATGATTGGTACAATACACATTTCAAAAAACTGTTGAAAAAATCCTTCATAAAGGTTATTAGAGAGACCAAGCTGCCATGAGATCATAAAAGGATGCCTTCACAAAATAGTTACTGTCCAAAAAAGAACGAAGTCTAGTGTTAACAAAAAAAAGCAACCACAGTGTTGTGAAGTTCCTGGTGTTTCACATATTGTTTGCCATGTGTTTTTCCACTAAAAAATTGCAGAAGAGTGAACTCACTGTTCTACTGAGCTATGATCAGAATCAAAAATGGTACTGGCAGGAGTAACTTTGGTAATGATCCATAGAGAATGGCTTCTATACAAGGTGAGATTTTATAAATAAGGTTATTCAAAGTTGGAAAAGGGATGACTAAGGGTGTTATAATTGAGATCTATGAAGTATGAATGGCAGGGGAAAAGTGATTTAGGGGCTGCTATATACCATTCAGAACATGAAAGCCAGAAAGCACCAAATTAAATTATCAAAAGATGCAATTGCTTTTCATATAATACATAATTAAATTGTGTAACTAATTGCTGCAGGATGTTTTGGATGCCAAAATATAAGTAATTTCAAAAAGCAATTAGTTGAACAAATGGAAGAAAGTCCCATTAGAAGCTATTAAGTGCAACAATGTGGGTACAACCCTAAGCCCTAATTTTTCCAACAGCAGTCTTCATTGAGGAACTAGCCTAAGTACATTTTATCTTCACCGATATGCCACTTTACAAAATGAGTCCTGACTATTGTAGGAGATAAGATTTTGGGTACTATGAACCTTTCTTCTGACCTAGCATGAACAGTCCTGTCCTAATCCCTCCTGGTTACAGAGAGAATCCTACTCAGGAGGATTCAGAGTTGTGAATGCAAAATCCTGTGCTCCTGCAAAAAAGAGCTATATGCAAAGCAGTGTTATGAAAGGACAAGGGGATCACTTGCAACTGTTGCATGGGAAAATAAGTGAAAGGCAGAACAAGATAAAGGTATTTTATCCAGATTTATCTATCCTGTCCTGTGCACAGTATAGATATAATTAGCTTGGACCTTAGACTGGATTTCAGATTCTGTAAATTTCAATTAAAATTTGCGATAAAATTTAGGCACAATAAAATAAATTATTTGTCATAACTCATTTTACAGTGTCATGCCTCTACACGCTTCATTCCTATTGGGAAATCAAGTATGTCACAGAAATACTCCAATAAGGACTACTGTTCTATTTTTCTTATGTTGTTTCTCTACTCAGATGTGACAACCAATGACCAAAACCAGTGTTTCTAATGAGAATCATAAAATCACAGAATCATTTAGGTAGGAAATGACCTTCTTGATGACCTGGGCACAAGCTGGCTCATATTCAGTTGGCTGTCTACCAGTAATCCCTGCTCCTTTTCCGCTGTGCAGCTTTCTGGCCATTATTCCCCTATCCTGTAGCATTTTGTGGGATCGTTGCGACCCAGGTGCTGGACTCGGCACTTACCCTTGTTGAAACTGTACGTTAGCCACAGCACATTGATCCAGCCTGTCCTCTGTAGAGCCTTCCTACTCTCAAGCACATCAACATTCCTGCCCAAATTGGTATCATCTGCAAAGTTATTGAGGGTGTGCTCCATCCCTTTGTCCAAATCATTAATTAACAAAATTCAACTGAAATGGTTCCCAGTACTGAGGCCTGGGGAACACCACTTGTGATCAGTCCCCATCTGGATTTATCTCCAGTCACCACCACTCTTTGAGCCCAGTCATCCAGCCAGTTTCTTAACCAGCAAAGAGTACACTGTCCAAGCCATAAGAAGCAAGTCTCTCCAGCAGGAACATGTCAAAAATGGTGTCAAAGACCCTAGTAAAGTCCAGGTAGACAATATCCACAGTCTTTTCCTCATCTGCTATGTGAGTCACCTCGCTATAGGAGATTAGGTTAGTCAAGCAGGATGGGTTTATGGGTTCATAAACTCATACAGAATGGGCCTGATCACCTTTTTGTCATGTAGGCACTGTCTGATGGTACTCAAGGTGTTCTGCTCCATAACCTTCCCAACCCCAAGGTGAGACTGACAGGTCTGTAGTTTTGTGGATCCTCCTTCCAGCCCTTCTTGTACATGGGCATTACGTTTGCAAATTTCTAGTCTACTGGGACCTCCTCAGTTAGCCAGCATTGCTGAAAAATGGTTGAAAGTGGCTTTGTGAGTACTTTTGACAGCTCCCTCAGTAGCCTTGGGTGGTTTCCATCTGTCCACATCAACATGTGTGTGACTAAGTAGTGTAGGAGACTGCTGAGCTTTCCCCCTTGGATTATGGGGACTTTATTCTGCTCCCTATCCCAGTTTTCTAGCTCAAGGTGTTAGGTACCTGAGGAGCAATTGTCTTCCTATTAAAGACTGAGGTAAAGAAAGAATTAAGGACCGCACTCTTTTTCTTATCCTTTGTCACCATATTTCCCCACCTCCATTCCAATAAAGAAAGGAGATCTTTAGCCCTTGTTTCATTGCTAAGTATTTATATAAATAGTTTTTATTATCTTTTACAGCAATAGACAGATTAATCATAGTTGAGCTTTGGTTCTTCTAATTTTCTCCCTGCATAACCTCTCAACATTCTTGTAGTCTTTCTGAATTGCCTGACTCTTCTCCCAAAGGTTATAAACTCACATTTTTTCTTGAGTTCCAAACAAAGCTCTGATGAGCCATGCCAGTCTTCCAACTCTCAGCACATGGGAATGTGCTGCTGATGTGTGTGCCTGTAAGTTTTATTTCTTGAAGATGGTCCAGCCTTCATGGACTCCTTTGTCTTTCAAGACTACTTTCCAATTGACTCTGGCAACTAGTCTCCTAAACTGACCGAAGTCTGCCCTCTGGAATTCCAAGTGAGCAGTTCTGCTGACCTCTCTCCTTCTTATCCAAGAATGAAAATCTCTAACATAATTCCATAATCACTCTACCTAAGAGGCCCTCCAACTATCATATCACCGACAAGTCCTTCTCTTCGCACAAACAAAAGGTTCAGCTGGGAACCGGAAAGAAGCCAGGCAGAAGCAGAGACAGGGCACCCAACCCAAACTGACCAAAGAGGTATTCCATGCCACAGCACGTCATGCCCAGGATGTAGAAATGCAGAGCAGAGACACAGAAGGGTGGTGGTGGAGGAGGGGTGTGCACGGCGTGGCCAGGATTTGGTATGAGGTGATGGGGTGCACTGCGTAGTCAAGCTTGGTACCAGGTGATGGGGGGGGGGGGGCGTACTGTGTAGGTATAAAGTGAAGATCTTAGTATT
>JASSUY010036536.1:0-21317 GCA_032466535.1 Forpus xanthops
GGTGGGGGGGGGGGGGCAGAAGGATGGCTCCCCAAATTCCTCAGGCTCTCAAAGGCGATGCAGTGCCCCCGCGGGGCAGAACCGAGCCGGGACATGGAGCTGGGACGGTCCAACCCCTCTAATCCCACTGCACCGGTGGGCATTTATCGTGTGAGGCTGTGGGGCGCCTTCTCCCCTTGTCAGGCGAAAGTGATGTTACAGCCCAGGTGTAATTATTTGTATAAACCCAATGCAGAAGAGGCGCAAAGGGCAGGAATCAACCCAAAACCTGCGCGTACGGAGCGTGTTTGCCCGGAGAGAGGCAGCGCTCCCCCGGCAAAGGGGAGGTTAACACCCCCCGGGCTTGGTTTGGGGGTTAATATGCATTAAGAGGGAAGTTTATTTGGGGTGATTTCAGTGGGTTTTGGCTACAGGAGCCGCCACCCGCGGGCGGCATTGCACCAAAACGCATCAGGTGGAAAGCTCCCGCAGCCAACGCTTCCCGCGGCCGCCGAGCAGCCGAGCCCTCGCTTTGCCTTCTCCTTAACGATCTCCCCCCTTCCTCAAGTTATCCCGGGGCGCACAATGGAATGGATGCCCCTAAAGGCCCTGCGGGGCTGCGCTGCAGCTCGGCCCTGCTGCGGGGATGCGGGAGGGGGGCGATGGAAAAGGAGATGGGGAAGCAAACTCCTTCCATTTTCCGCGTGGTTTTAAGTCTCTGTTTCCCAAAGCCTCTTCCCGGCCCTCGGAAGGTGCTTTGCTGCGCCCCCTCCTCATCCCTCTGGTTTTTAATATCGCGGCTATCCCTCCTTTTGAACATTTAAGAGGAAACAAGTTTAATATTCATGGCTGTTAATAGAGAAGGGCCATTATCGCCGCCCCATTGTTCTGAACCCCGCACAATGCCGCTTGTATTTTCATGTGTATATTCCCAAAGTTCCTTCTGAGCGTTTAGTGAGCACTTTAATATTCATGGGTGTTAATAGAGAAGCCCTCAGTATATTGGCATATTGTTGGGAGGTGTACATATTGGTCTGACTTTGAATAGCCACAGTCCTCTTTTCTTTGGCTCTGTTTTGCAGGGTTGATGGGCCAGGAGTAAATGGGCATTTTTCCCCCCCGTCTCCCCCTTACAGAGAGAACATCTTTATTCCAGTCCCAGACTTTCTGGTTTCCCATTCAGGACCCTCAGAAATAATGTCAGGCAGAAGAAAAGTGGAGCAAATCAATCTTTCATGGTCTTTTTGAGACCAATTTGACATCCATGGACTCTTCTTTTCTTTCACAGCCTACAAGGGGATGGTCAGGATCTGGACAAGGTTGGGGTCTGATGAGGGGAGACATGGGATCATAATGCAGCAAAGAGAGAAAAGAAAAGCAAAACAAGAAAAGATTGCAGGGATGGGGTGATGGAGGAAAAATGAGGGTGAATGACAGTGCAAGAAAGGAGATTAGAGCCCAGCAGCTGCTTTTTGGGGGGCGGGGGGTAAGGGGGGGAGCTCTCGCCCCTCTTCCAGCCCTTCGCATGAATAGGATTTGAACAGAGCGGAGATTGATTTATAGTTATTGCAGTCGAACATTTATTGCTCTTAAAGAGCGGCGGGGAGAAAAGAGAGAAAAGGGGTTTGAAAAGCTCCTTTCTGTATTAAGGAGGTATCAAATGAAGACTGCTGAGATAATATACAGTGGCCAATGGGAATTTGATTTGCTTTAAAATTTAACTCTTGTGGGGCCGCCGCTGCCCCGGGCCGAGGGATGCTCCTTCCTCTCCCCCTGCGCGGTTCTACCGCAGAGCCCTGCGGCGGGGAACGGCCGCGGAGTTAACGCTCCTTCTTCGTTATTACGCGCTTTTAGTTTCTCATTGGGGTGTGTGGGGGGGATGGACGGGGGGTGGAGGTGGGCGGGATGCGGACTGTGAAACCACGGGCGAAAGGAAGAGCCTTTTTCGGAGCTTTTTCCTGCGTTAAGCCCGCAGGTTTCGTGTCCCCGGCAGCAGAAACGCGATCGCAGCAGAGTCCCCCCGGCGCAGAAAGGAGTCCATTGTTCAATGGAGAGAAATACATTTTTAGCGGTGATTGAAAGCTCTCCTCTCGTTTGAACTCGAGAAGAAAGTCCCTGGCAGGGAAGAGCATCTCCCCCCCCCTCTGCCCCAACATCTGTTTGGAGCAATCCAGGCTCTAGGGCAGAGCCGGGCTCTGCCCCCTCCCGAAGTCATTAAAAAGATATTAGTTGAGCTGAGAAAAGTCCGATGGGGTGTGGGGTGTGTGTCATTAAAGACGGGTTTGGATTTAACACCAGGCAAAAGGACAGGCGGGGTCCGAGTTCAACCCCCCCCCGTCCTCCGCCGCCCCCGGGCCCTTGGTCACCACTGCCCCCCGGTCCTTGGTCCCCGCTGCCCCCGGTCCTTGGTCCCCGCTGCCCCCGGCCCTTGGTCCCCGCTGCCCCCGGCCCTTGGTCCCCGCTGCCTCCGGTCCTTCGTCCTCGCTGCCCCCGCTCCTTGGTCCCCGCTGCCGCCGGCCCTTGGTCCCCGCTGCCCCCGGCCCTTGGTCCCCGCTGCCCCCGGTCCTTGGTCCTCACTGCCCCCGCTCCTTGGTCCCCACTGCCTCCGGTCCTTGGTCCCCGCTGCCCCCGGTCCTTGGTCCTCACTGCCCCCGCTCCTTGGTCCTCACTGCCCCCGCTCCTTGGTCCCCGCTGCCCCCGGCCCTCGGTCCCCGCTGCCCCCGGTCCTTGGTCCCCGCTGCCCCCGGCCCTCGGTCCCCGCTGCCGGCGCAGCGCTGCACGGACCACCCCATCACCTGCCCCGTGCTCCCCACCGAGCGCCGCGGGAGAGGAGGACGGGAGCGAGATCCGGGCCCGGAGCGGGGCCGATCGCTGCTTTGACCGCATCCCCCGCACCTCCCCGGGCTGCAAATGCCCCTGGAACCGGAGGGAAGGGGGGGTCAGGAGGGATCATCGCACCCCTGCGGCTGCCGCAGGAGCCAGGCGCCTCCGAAGTTGCTAAATGTGTCATTTATTAAAGCATTCAGGGGGCTTTTCTTTGGCGTTTGCTTGCGAACTCACAAAGGCCGAGCTGCTGTTTGGGGGTCTTTTCTGATGGAAAAAGGGCTCGGAGACCCCCGGCACAAAAGAAATCCTGGCAGTGCTTTCAATGGCCGGGACTCAATGAGGGGGACCCTGTGCGCAGCGGGCGGGGGCGAGGGGCCGCCCGGTGCTGCCTGAAAGGCAGGCCTGAATGTAATGGGGAGATCTGCGTTTATTTGTTGGGATCACATTTAATTAGCTTAGTACAACCCTTGAAAGACAAAGGGACCTCAATCTGGATCCAATCTGAAGCTCGTTTGGAGAGCGAGGGCTCCTGGAAAAGTCAAAAGAGAGAAAGGAGAAAGAAAAAGGAGGCTGGGAGAGAAAGAGGCCGGGGGCCCAGCCAGGTGACTGGCACGCGTGAAACAAGGGGGCCTTTTGGGCACAAGGCAGGGCTCAAAAGGGAGGGAAGAAAATAGCCTCTTCCTCAGGTTTTACCTACTTCAACCCTCTGAAGGGGCCGGAGCTGAAAGGCCTCAATAGGGGCTCAGGAGGCTGCAAAGCAAACAGCAGCGCTGGAGAGGCAGTTGGGAGCACTCGGTTATGGGAATGTGCCCAAATGTTACCTGCGCCCTGGGATGCTCCCACCGCCCGCAGCAGGGAATGAGCCTCGGCTGGGGGGCTCGGGGGGCTGCCCCTGTGTCCCTATAGGGTGAGACCCCCCGGGCTGCCCCTCCACCTACCCCTGTGGGGCACACAGGGCCCCCCATGCCCCATTCATCCTGTGCTGATGGGGCCGTAGCTGGCCTGGGGTACCAAGGAGAGCCCCATGGGAGCAGCTCTTGCTCTAGGGCAGCCCTCAGCATCCCCCTTCCCTGTCCCAATGCGGGGGGATGGCAGAGAGGATGCGCTACCACCGCCCCCGGGGCATTAAGGACAGCGGCCATCCCCAAGGTGTCACATCCATGGGATGGAGCCGAACAGACCCCGTCCTGTGCCCATCCCTGCGGCCCTCCGAGGGGCCAGGAGCAGCCCGAGGCTTCAGGGCGGCCCTGCGCTGGGGTTCGGTGCGGTGAAGCCATAACCCCTCAGCACGGAAGGCTGCAGCCCGTCCGAACAGCGCGGGATGATGGACCGGGAGGGAAGGAGCTTCAGGGCATCATTTGCCTCCATTTCACCCTGCGGGAGGCCGCTGAGTGCTCTCCCTCCGCTCCCGCTCGCTTTCCTCCCTGTTCTTCCTTCCCTTGAAGCAGCATTCCCAGGGCTGTTTTGGCGAGAGGGTCGCAAAGAAAGCACATTCCTGCCTGCGTCCGACTGCTCCATGGGGCACGAAAGGGAACGCGGCTGCGGCAAATCACGGCGTAGCTCCTGGGCCGTGCGTGGTGCTGAGGCACGGGGCGGGGGGATGGCAGCGCCTGCAGGGGCAGCCCCGGCACCGCGGGGCTCTTGCTGAGCTGCTGGGAAGCACCGAGTGGGAAACAGCCCCACAGGGGCCTTTGTGCCCCATGGCAGCACTGGGGCAGGTGGGAGAGAGGGGGGGTCTGGATGGAAAATCTCTGCACCTTTTCCTCCCCTCTGGCAGCGACCTGGGGATGGGAAAGTCACATCCCAGCACCACCTCCTGCATCCCAACGCCATCTCCTCCATCCCAACGCCACCTCCTGCATCCCAACGCCACCACCTCCTGCACCCCAACGCCACCACCTCCTGCACCCCAACGCCACCACCTCCTGCACCCCAACGCCACCTCCTGCATCCCACTACGATCCCTCCTAAGGCACCAGCCTCTTCTGCACTGAAATCCACACTAGTGACTGTACCAAGACAGCAGCCTGGAGCGTTCCAGCACCTGGGGCAGAGTGTTCCTGAACGCTTGTGGGGACGGTGACTCCAGCACTGCCCTGTTCCACCGCTGAGCACCCTCTGGGGAAGGAACTGTTTGTCATCTCCCACCTAACACAGACAAAGCTCCTGCAGCTCCTGCCCATTCCCAGCCCTTTTCTCCCCAGGGCAGAGCAGCAGCTCCTCTGTCCCCATGCAGTGACTGCACAGCAGTGAAGCTGAGGAGGTGCATGGCCCAACGAGGAGCCCTGTGGCCGGTGCTGCTCACCGGGGCTTGGCCGGTGGTGAGTGATGGCTCACACAAAGCGAAGGGACCATCTAATCCCCCTCGGCACTGCACCTCCACCCGGCCCGGCCGGGATTAAAGGGAGCAACCAACCCCTGTGAGCATCAGAGACTGCTTCATAACCTTCAACCGGGACTTCCTCAATGCTGAGGGGCAGGGGGGGAAGATAAGCAGGGTGTCGGTGGTACCTGGCTCCACATCAACACCAAGATGCTCCTTTGGGTCGCCTGCCTTGAACGTGGGGCTCCAGACATGGAGGGGGGATCTGGGCACCGCTGCCCCATCTCCCTTGTCCCAAGGGTGCTCATCCCTTTCCATGATCCCCCTCCATCCCCGGCCCCCACCAAAGTGAGCTGAGACAAGGACAAGGGCTCAGTGCCCACTCGCTGCCCTTGGCTCCGGGCTGCCATCCCTCACCCACGGACCAGGAGTCATGGCTGTTACAACCCATCTTCACGTCACACCACTCCAGTTTCTGCTGTTTTCCAGCATGGAAAGTTGTGGGGAATTCCCTTTGTGTGCTTCCCAGTGCCAGGAGGTCACAGAAATGTCCCATCTGCGATGGGCACCCTGCACCTGACAGCAAATCCAGGGGAACCCCCTCCAAACCAACCAAATGAAGGCAAACAGCTCCTTACGTGGAATAAAGCACTGCTAAAGGACACACTGACACCTTCATCTGCACAGGACCAAGGTGTCACTGCGATCTCAGCTCCTCACCCTGCACTACAGCCCCCAACAACCCCTCAAAGGTGACATGAACCAAGTGGGACCTCACCAACACCCGCACCACGTCAAGAAGCTTCGTGTTAAATACCCTCAGCTCTCCCTGTGTCCACACCGTCACCCACAGATTGACTGTAAATACACTGTTGCTCCAATACAATGAAATATTTAACGCTTGGGAAGGGACAGATCCCAACCCAACAGCCTCGTGCCTGCTCGTCTCCTTCAATAACCGTCTTGGTTTCACCTGCAATGCCCGCGACGCAGCTTGCTCTCAAATCATGCAAAATTAAAGCATTTGAGGCCATTTTAGATCTTCAGTCTGTCTTAAAGTCTCCCCTTTGCCCCCCAAAGAGCCTCTGCCTGCTCAGGCACACCAGATATAGAGCACAGGAGAGCCCTGGGGTCATCATGAGCCCATCATCAGTGATGTGCTTTGGGAGGCTGCTGCTCGGACGTGGGTTGCAGAAGGAGAGCAGGAAACTTGTATTCAGTAATAGGCCTGAAGAGCTGCTGATGCACCAGTGCATAGGGACTCACCTGGGGCGGCCTTTAACCATGGGTCCTCCATCCCTGGATGCTGTGACCCGAAGCAGAGCGCTCCCCAAGCTGAAGGTCTCCTTTTGGGAGCATCTTCTTGTCCCCTGGGATTAACACCCAGGCATGGCCCCGTGCCGGTCCCTGCAATGAAAGGGCTGTGCTGTCCCCACCACCATCCTCCTACGTGGTACCTTGAGGACCTGCTCCTTGCAGTGCCCAGCTCCTGTCCAAGGGGCAGACAAACCCTCCCTCTCACAAACCCTGATGCAGCCAGTGCTTAACCCACTTCACTGGGGGATTAAACTTGCCCAGAGCCGAGCAGGACGCTCAGTTCCTCTCTTGGAGACCACGGATGTGGCTTGAAGGAACCACAGCAACGTCTGAGCTGTGCCATGAGGAGCTGCCAGAGACCCCCCGAGCAAGACAGGAGGTGCCATGGGGCAGCACTGACCATCACAGCAGCCCCCGGCGCAGGAAGGCAGCAGTGTTTAGAAGCACCCAGAGACCACCAATCCCTATGAGATGCCAAAACCTCTCTTCACCCCAATAGAAGGAGGCTGAACGTCTGCAGTCCCTCTGCCCCAAGCAGGCAGCAGCAACGGAACAACAAACTGCAGAACTTGGGCTGGTTTCAAGCCCTTTGGGCTGCCAGGACAGCAGAGTGCTGCTGAAACCTCAGCTTTGCCGGCACCATCCTAATGACAGGCCCAATTTCAAAGCCTTGCAAACTATTCCTTTGGCCTCCCCACCCCCTCGATAAAAGCTTGCATCAGAAGGAGATATTTCCATAATTCATCGGGTGGGTATTTCACTGGGGAGCCTCTCTCATCTGTACTTACAGCTACATTTAAGAAAATGCATCCTCCCACCATCCTGCGCCATTTACGACCATGGGCACAATCTGTAATCCTCAGTCTTCAATTAAGGGACACCTTAGGGTTCATTATCACACAATTGCTCCCTGTGAACCATGCCAAATGCTGTTTTGGCACAGAGCTTGGAAGATGAATTAGAAGGAAGTCTTCTCGGTAATGCCCACTCCCAATTCCCATCAGCAGCCTTTATGCCCTCCTCCAGCCATTTTTTCCCCCCTCTCCGTTCTTTCCAAGTGGCTTTTACTATCCCATCTTTCAATGTCTCTCTTGATTCTCTGGAGGTATATTTAGAGACGCTACATCTCCTTTTCTTCCGGCTCTCAACATGCCTCCCGCTCCCTGCTTTGCAGATGGGATCTTCTTTCCTCCCTCCCCCATCTGTAAGCCCCTACAGCCGGCTGGGAGCAGTGGATGGGGCTGGTTTAGGGTGGAAGAGCATAAAACTTGTATTTTATAAGAAAGGGATCGTTGGAGTTACGGTCAAACTTGGACATAACTCAGTTACCGCTCCATAACGGGATGACCAGAGCCGGATCCCTCACTATTTGCAGGGCGGAAGGTGAATCCTGAATGGATCCAACCTCAAAGTTAGGGAAGAGCAACAAGTTCAGAGCATTAAAAGCTGGTGCTGCCACCTCTTCAACAAGCAGTAAGACCTTCACCGAGCTCCCCTCTTACAGAAGCCTTCCCCTGATTAAACCAGAGCTTTCACAGCTCCAATCACAGCACCTTACTGCAGGAATCCTCACTCAGTGCGACGGTGCCCAGGGATGCTCCGATGTGACACTGATGGAGCCTCACTCAGAGTTAAGGCTTGAGCCGACTTCACCGAGCGCGAAGGCAAGAGGCTGTGGGGAGCAACAGAGTGAACCAGACTGGAGATACTTGAGCCACAAGACACCTTGTGGAGATTTTATTATAGAGAGTGTAAAATGCAACTGTCAGTCAAATAAAAAGAACAGCTCTTGTGTTTTAAACACCATGCTCAACGTTAGCCAATTGCGGTCGGTTGGGTTTGCACCGTTAAGACGTATCAAGCGCAAGGAAAAAGAAAACCAAGGCAAGAACCCAACAACAGTCACTTCAGTACATCGCCCAACGCAATGTCCCGCGGGGCCCTTAAAAAGGCGAGGAACAAAATAGCTTCAATTCCGTTTCTCCTTGAAAAATACACTGTTATCTGTACAAGAAACACTACAGTAAACGTCAGAAAATCATATGATCCCTTTTATTAAATCAAAGTACTCAGCGCGTGCTGGGGTTAATACTAGATTCATGTCTTTCTCTAGGTAATCTGACAAATATTAGGTAAGAAAATATTGAAGAGAACTGAAATAAAAAGCCAAAAACCCCCCCAAAAAAACCACCTTGGAATTAAAAAATAGTTACTACCTTTGCTAGGGTTGCTTTTCTTCTCCGTGTTCCACAGTGTCTGTTAAAGGTACTAATAGCAGATTCCTTTTAATATTAAAAATAACAGTATTTATATTTCTGAGCATAGAGGAAAGTTTCATTTTTTTTTTTTAAATTATTATTGTTTTTTTAAATTTATTTTCTTTTTTTTTTTTTTTAATTTATTTTATTATTTTTTTCAACCAAGCTTGGAGGTCTTAGATCCAGAAATGCAACGGGAGGAGGGGAATGGACCGCTACAAAATCAACACCGCTTTATATTACCCCCTTTAGTCTCTTAGAAATTATACAAACCCTACAAAACGTGTGGCTCCCCCCCCCCCGCCTGACAGCAAAACAGTCCCTGTTTGAATACAGAATTCACATCATTAATTACAATACATAGTCCTTACAAAAAGAACGCAATAAAATCAAAAGACAGCCAAAGAACATGGAATTCCAAGTAAAACATTTCAGGAATTTACATATTTAAGAATATTTAAATACTGTTTAAAACCTTTTTTTTTTTTGTTGGTTTTTTCCTCTTTTTTTTCCCTGTTTCTTCCGGATTTGTTACATACCACCTAAGACTTCCAAGCCACTTTCTGTCGGAACAGAAAAGATTGACAATGAAAAAGGAGGAGGGGAGATAAACCCCCCCCAGCGAAACGAGAACACACACACACACACAAATCACCCAACGTGTTGAAATGTCACAGCTCTGGGGTGCGTTTTGGTGCCGGCAAATTCTCTGGCTTCTCTCCAAAAAGGATCCCGGAGGTTTATGATTATTGATTCTTATTATTTCGCTCTTTAAACCAAATTTGGAACCAAAACCGCGTGTCCATGAGTTTAGTACGTGACTAAATCGCTCCTGATTCTTAGCAAAGTTCAGTATGGATTATGCTACCACTAGTGTTTCACAAACAGAAAAGTCTTCATCAAAAGGTTGCAAATCTAGAAACCTCTGTTACAAAAAGGTTTTTTTTTCTTCCGCAATGATTCCAAGGAAAAGGAAAATAAACCAAAACAAAACCCAAATAAAATTGCCACGAGGACCTTGTTCTACTGCTCCTAAAGAAGGAGGGAAAAGGAAAAGTTACTCAGCAGCAGCAAATTCTTTACGCTGTCCAAGCCTCCTCCCTCTGACACAGGCAGGTCTCTCATTCCCCGCCGCAGCCGAGCGGGATGCGTACCTCCAGCGATGCTCGGAGCCGCTATGGAAGAGATCTGTGCCCTGGGCTGCACAAGGCTCTCATGGAACAAGATCTCTCTCTCCAGAGGGCCAGACTTTGAGCAGGGAATGAAGAGAACTCCCTTTTATCACCACTTCCAGCCCACCCTTGCCCAGCGCCCGCGGCAAGCGCTGGCTCCTGCACCAGGCTCGACCTCGCTGGTGCCGAGCGGCAGCCGCTGCCTGAGGCCAGGGCTGGCAGCCCTGGAGCATCCCAACCACCTCCTGCCCCACGGAGTCAGGGTGAGAACATGGATCAGCGGGGAGGTGTGATGGCACCAAGGGATGTGTGTGCTCCGCACATGGGTTTTGCCAAATGCTCACACATTTGCTCTGCAAACCCGGCACTCGGGAAAGCTCTGTGGGTATGAGCAGGATAAATCCCACTCAGCTCTATACTGGGCTGAGATTTTACTTGGCAGCTGGTTAACCTGAATTATTACTCCCACAGTTTTCTGCTTTCTTTCAGGACAGGGCCCTCCCTCCCCAGGTGAGAGCATCACTCTGATCCCTGTTCAAAGCCCACAGGAGGGAAGGCAAAGCCTGCACACACAGACCTGCACTGTGCGATGTGCTACCTCGTTAGCCTGGTACCATCATTCCTTTATTCCTCAAAGGACCCTGAGGGTTATAAGGAAAGGCCCCCAGGAAATAACCTCCCAAAACCCCTCACTCTGTAAAGGGAAATAAAGATTCTGATGTCGAGCCATTACTTCCTCAGCCACGAAATCCCTCTGCCTTCACTGTGTGAGCCCAAGACAGAGTCCACACACCAGGACAAGGCCAATGTACCCAATTCCCCACAGGAAAGAGCAGTGGGGTTCAGGGAACAGAAATACAGACCTGGCTGTGGGCCTGAGCCTGCCCTAGTGTCTGCCCATAGTAAGCAGCTTGCTGTCTGTAATACTCTGCCCAAGCCATTGTGTAGTCCGGCTGGGAACTTGCCTGAGAAGCAGCACTGGCAGCATGACCTGGAAAAAAGAAAAGGAAGAGGTGAGCAATTCCGTAAGACCAAGCCCAGGCTTTGGATCTCCTTTTGTAAAGCTTAAAGAAAAGCTATCTGCAGACATCTGAAACAACGACAGCAGCTCTCTGCTGGGTAGATACGACAGGACAGGCCTCAAGCTGGCCTGCAGGCCCACAGCAGCCAGAAAGCATCAAGAGATCATTTCTGCAGCCTTCCTCTTTGGCCCAAAGGCTCCAGCAGCACAGTGGCAAAAGCAGATCCGGGAGTCAGCACCACGGGTGTCTTAACAGAGGGAGAAAGCCAGACCCACGTTATCCCACGTGCACAGAGCTCTCCTGCCCTCACAACAACCCAGCGTCAGGTTTCTGGCTTTTGTTCCTTGTGCACTATGTTCTCCCCATGCAGAACAACTGCAAGCACAGACATGAGGTCTACTGTGGACTGTGGTTCAACGGGTGGACTGTGGTTCAACGGGAGCACCTCTCCTGAGGTGCAGCAGTAGAAACCACAACTGAGAGCTTCCACTGGGAGAAATACATGCACCATCACCAAAAGGAGGGGACCAAAGGGCTCCGTGGAGGACTGGAAGCTAATAACGGCAGGGAATGGGGACGTAAGTTGTGTGATTACAGTGACTGCTCGAAACAAGGGTTTGTTCATCTCCAATCACCCTGTTCCACTCTCTGCTTTTTGAAATACTCCTCCCATGCTTTGCTGTAATTGGGATTGCTGTTCTGCTGCTGGCTCTGCTGGTCTGTGCACAGACCACAACAAGGGGCCCATCAGTATGGAACAGGTAAGTTTCCAGCCAGCGACCTCTGCACTCGCCAGGCCCTGGGTCTACCTCTGTTGCCCAGAATTCTCAGTGCAGCTTTCACCTTCTTACCTTTCTTATTCTTATTGGGAATCTCCAGTTCAGGGAAAGACAAGGAAAAGCTCCACTTCCTGATTTCACTTCACCTGTGCACAGTCAAAGGGCATCAAGCCAAGTCTCCCCATGCTGGGACCCGCTCAAGCTGAAGTGCATGGGTTGGGAGCTGCTCAGTCTGCACATCCACAACACCCTCCTAACAGCCACCACCAGCTCTGTGACACTGTCTCCTGCACTGAGAGACCTCACAGACCCTAAAATCCTGGGGCTTCACTAGCAGACACTCCTCTTTGGAGCCCCTCCAACCCAGCACACCCAAGTGCTACTGCAGGGGAGAGTATGGGTGCAGATGCAGGATGCCTGCACTTCCCTCAGTCACAGTTAGAGCCAAGAGCCCTGAGCAACACACACAGCAAACAGAAAACTGCAGCAAGAGACAGGCACAGGCTGAGCAGGAGCCACGGAGAGGAGACACGAGTGGAGAGAGCTCTTCCCAGCCCATGCATGCTCCAGGCACAGCCCTGCCCTGCGACACCAGCCTAAGGGGGGCTTTGAAACTGGGGGGGAAGGGGGAAAATAATACACTGCAAGTGTGAAGTGGGTGGAGGGAACAGGGCAGCAGTGTCCTGTCCAGAGGCATAAAAGCGGGTTAAAAGACTTGACCAATGCTACAAGTCAGGACCTCTGCTGGCAGAGGTCAAGGCTGCCTCAACTGTCCACCTGCTAATGCCAACAAAGGCCCTCCCTTCAATGCCTTTTCTTCCAGGAGCATTACAGTCTGCAGCAGGCTGAAAGGACACGCAGCCGAATGCACTTCACAGCAGAATGTTTCCCCAGCCAGTTAATTTATTGAAGATGGGGGAGGTAATTAAAATCTAAATACATGTGTAGGGGGTGGGGGCCTGCCCCTCCTCCCATGCTAAGGGCACTCACAGCTCTGTCCCTAGGAAGTGACTCTGAGGACTCGGTGGCTCTGTGACAGCCGTAGGCAAACAGGCTGCAGCTCTCGGGGAAAGGACCCTTCCCGAGTCTGTTGCCACATTAAAGTGCAAAAGCAGGTGTTTTCCTAGTTTCTTACAATAATCCTCCCATGCCTCGGTGGGCTCCACCTGCCCAGACTGGGTACCACTGTGATCGGCAGCAGCAGAAAGCAGTGACGGCTGCTTAAAGCAGTGTTATCTTGTCTGTCCTCTCCCGTTACCAAGACTGATTCAGTATGTCTGGCTACACACAGGAACTTGGAGGGTCCTACGTCGACATGGAACTAGAGAGACAACACTTTCCACAGGGTCCAACAGTGGAAATAAAACATCTGCCCCAAAACACAGTGTCATGGTACTAAACCCATAGAGGGGAAGGACAATGCAAGGTAGGATGCTTCCTTGGTCTTGAGAGCCACCAGGAACATGACAAACTCGCTGCAAAGCAACCGTGTATCCATTGGGATACAAACTGCCCTATTGGTAGCCAGGGGAATAAAAGGGTCTGTCACCATTATACTAAATAATGACAGGCTCCAGAGCCAGGATGTGGGAGCTCAAGACATGAGTTGATGTTGCAGGAAGAGAGATTTCTTTTTCCCTGCGGCTGGTGGGCAGGACAAAAGGATGTTTCAAGGAGGAGAGAAAAGGCAAGTTACTAAAGTGAGTTTCTAAAGGTGTCTTGCAAGGCAAACAGCAATGTACATTTGATAAGCATTTATTCAGAGGCTTTATGGGATGATAAAGATCCCATTTTTGGTGGAGTTTTCCCTGCTGCACTGACTGCTCTGCTTCCCAAAGCTCAGGGAAGTCCAGTGCTCCTGGGGTGCACTTTCTGTACCTCCTTTCCCAGTCTGTCCATCAGACTGGGAACTGAACAGTGAGAAGAGCTCAAAAGGAACATTTAAAAAAGAAAATAAGCAAGAACTGATAAGGTCAAGAACAAAGAGATGGGCAGGTTCACCACTGCACACTGCGTGCTTGTTAGGGGAAGTGGGGTTGGCAAGCACTTGTTGGGAGAATCCTAAGGCAGAAATGCTTTTAAGAGAGGAACAGGCACAAAGACAGCAGAAACAGGCAGTAAGCAGTTAAGCACACAAGAACATTACAGTTCTCAATGGACTTCAGCTTATTCTGAGCTCAAAACACTGCAACATGCCTTCACATATCTCTTCTGCTCAAGAAAATGAGGCGGTCTCGTCGGTGAACCCGTGTTTGGCAGGCATGAACCAGCAATTGCAAAGGGAGCACCAACCCTTCTCCAACCCAGGTCCTAGACACTTACTTGGGACTTGCTGTCCAGGCTGCTGCCACGTCTGGTAGGTACTGCCCCAACCCTGCGTCATGAACGCCTGAGGACCACTGCAGGGGACAAAAAGGGATGCTGAAATAGGCAATAAGATACTCTACAGGCCACATACCTGAAGTTACCCATAGAATTTGAAGTTATCTACAGTCAGCAACTGCTGAGCAAGCAGGTGAACATGGGAACCAAAGGGAATGCTGTGTAGGTGTGACTGCTGACTGCCTCGATACTGGTCTGTGCACGCAGCCAAGATGCAGATACATCATACTGAACAGCACTCCTTGTGTTGCAAGCAGTTCAGGTTTCTTTCCATGCTCTCACTGTCCCACTAGAGAGAGGAGTTTTGGAGATGCTGATACCTGCCTTCTTTGTGACTTACTTAATTGATAAAATCCTTCCTGCATTCAAGCTTAATCTCACTCGCTTCTTGCTTCTGAATACTCCATCTTCAAAAGGCTCCACTTACACACCACCCCTTCAGGACCCTCCACCCTTCCCCAATGCTTTTATAGCTCCCAGGCATTCCCCACCACCCACCCATGAGGAGAGGAAGCAGCTTACTTTTGATGAGGTGTAGCAGGTGCTTGGCTGAACGGACTTTGACCAAATCCTCCAGGTCCACCCATGCTGGTACCCTGTCACAGAATCCACAAATACTTAATGGCAGCTCTAAGCACAAGGTGGAGGCAGCAAGTATGAGCAGTAAGAAAGGGGAGAAGACAGCCTGGGACACGTGGATCCTGAGGTTGGTATCAAGCCTTCTCCTCTCAGGTAATTCAGCACAAAGGTTGCTTTTCAGCTTTACCATGCCCCAGTTCAGTATTTTCCATACTTTCTTCTACCCAAGTGTCCCCCTTCAGCAGTATTCCAGCCTGACATTATTAAGCTTCAATACCACAGCACTGCATTAAATGGAAGAAAAAGTCATCCTGGATTTACTGGAGCAAGGAGTTGAGTGTTACTTTCAGGATGATGATGCCAGGATTGTGTCATTCTCACGCAGTGACACTACTGTCTTCCCTTCAAAAAAATCCTTTGACAGCCTTCCACACCTGATTATTGCTGTTCTTCCCTCTCACACAGCTGCACAATACTCATGTCAGCAAACAGTTAGATCCTTCTGGGACCACAGCAAAAATTAGTCCAATGGATCCTGGAGGGCCAAAGTTCAAGAGAGCTGCTAACAGGCAAATGGTTTTGAAGCTGAATAATGCAAGCGTGTGTGTTCTGTGCCATCCTCCAAGTCCAGGCCCATGTGTACCTAAGAGTGAAAACACCATGTCTGAAAGAGGTAGACTAAGATCAGAGATGGAACTTACACCAACTTTCTCATCTATGAGATGTCTAGCGAGCTCAATTTGCTGGGGAACTCCTCTGATTGTGAATATTCGTACACCAGGGTCTGTGTTTGGAGGTGGGTTTCTCTGGAGCTCCACATGGGCTCCCGACTGCTGATTTATGCTCTTGATGTTCTCACCACCTGAAGAAAAGAAAACCAAGACATAAGGAGGGATACTCAGCATCTCTTCCAATAAAAGCATATCAAAGTCAGGTTCTGGTAATGGAATATTTTCAGCTGCCTTCTGTGTGCCACAAGGGAAGTGGGCTGAGGATGGCAACAGTGTAAGAAACAACAGCATCTGAGCTCAAGTTGCTGCTTTTAATCTGCATAACCTAAAGCTGCGAGCTATTGCAATGGCTTCGGGAGTCATGGCTGGTGCTGTTGTAAGAATACAGTTCTGCTGTGCACACATTGACAGGCTCCCAGCAAAATGCTGTGTGGCTGAGATACACCCGGAGAAAGCAGAAGCAAAAACTGACTGAATTCAGGGCTTTTGCGCAGCTTTCGCAATCCTCAAGGAAGAAAAGTCACCTGCAACCAATTCTGCTGCTTTCTTCTGTGAGACTTCCTTTCACCCCCCATCACTAGACATTTCATTCCACTAAGGCAAAACCCACCAGCTATATACCTTGTAGCTTAAAAACAAAGCTTAAGCTTTCCCACAGTCATGTGCTGTTCAGGTTGTTGCCTTGAAGAAGCCTCTGCTTACCACGCTCCCTATTCACACTGCAGCACGTACATCCCTTCACATAAGCACAGCAGTGCAAGGTTCCAGGCTGTCCTTTGCTATTTCATGAGTTGTGTGCAGTGAATGGATCTTGCTAGTCTGTGAGGTACAGGAGTGCCTTGAGCAGGAGGCAGCAGGGCCAGTCCAAGGAGATCTGGTTTCCTCAAGCCCTGCTATGTCCCAGTCTCTTAATGAAATTTGCTTAACAAAAGCCTTTGCCAATGTTACAATGGTTCAATTCTTCTTTTGGAAGCTCACACAACTTGGAGACCAGCTCCACTCAACTGGAGAAATTAAAGGGTGCAGGGATGGAAGGGGTTTTACAACTTTCAAATCACAAATCCACAGTCATCAGCCAAAAGGATGCTGCAAACAGGAAAGAGCAAAGGAAAAGAACCCGAGCTTTTGGCTTGGTTTTAATTAAAAAGTCTCCACAATCTCCTCCATTTTGCTGCATTTCCATCTCTATACATCCAGCACAACTTCAAAACAAACTGTGGATGTTGCAGGCACTTGTTCATTTCATTGTAATGGACTCGTGACCTTTTTAACATTTTAAAGCCTTCTTGGGGAAGGGAGGAGGAAAAGTTGCCAAAGGGCAATTAACTCTTTCTAAATGAATTTTTGAAGATGCATTTAACAAAAGATAATCGTGTCACATCCCTGGGCAGACAACAGGGATTGTACTGTGCAGCGGAAAGCCAACCCACTTATTTTCAAGTCAAGCATGGGAAAGGCTGAGATGAAGTTTCAAAACTAGGAAGCTTTTTCAATGGGATGCTTTTGTCTGATGCAGACTTGTCTGAAGCGTTGGGGTTTACATATTGAGGTGAGGTCTGAATCTACAGCCACTTCATCAGCTTCAGGAAAACAGAGAACCTCTTCACAGTTTGGATCAGGAAAGAGGGGGAGCATTTCTTTACTGGACAACAGTCACAACCAGCAGTTGGTACTCTCACAGCAGACTAGGTTTGTCCTTCCAAAGGGGATCAAAAATTAAAGCTGTCATGGGTTCAGCAGCAGCAGTCAACTTTCTCCTTTAAGGGGTAGCTGGTGTAGCACTGTGTTTTGGATTTTCGGCTTGGGAACAGTGCTGATAACACCAGTGTTTATAGTTATGGCTTAGAATGTTTAGGTTGGCAGAGGACTTTCTGAGTTTCATGCTCTGCCAGGGAGGAGGGAGCCGGGAAGAAGCCAGGCAGAAGCAGAGACAGGGCACCTGACCCAAACTGACCAAATCGGTATTCCATACCACAGCACATCATGTCCAGGATGTAGAGATGGAGAGCAGAGACCCGGAAGGGTGCTGGTGCGGGGGGGGGTGTGCACAGTGTGGCTGGGATTTGGTATGAGGTGATGGGATGCACTGCGTAGTCGAGCTTGGTATCAGGTGATGGGGGGGCACTGCATGGCGTGGCTAGGTATTAGGTGAAGATCTGTTGTATTCTCTTTCCTTGTATTTTCTCTTGTATTATTATTGGTGGTAGCAGTAGTGATTTATGTAATACCTTAGTTACTAAACTGTTCTTATCTCAACCTGTGGGAGTTGCATTCTTCCGATTCTCCTCCCCATCCCCCAGGACTGGGAAAGAGGGGGGAGTGAGTGAGCAGAACTGTTTGAGGGCCTCAAACCACGACAGAGAGACTTTACCTCCTGCAGTGTCTCCCTAACACAGCTGTGTTTGCTAGAGCCTTTAAACACTACAAAAATAACAGGTAGTAAAGGCAAGAGGGATATGCCTGTGCGGAATGCCACAGCATTGAGACTCATAAAGACATGTTAATATGGATAGATTCACAGTCATAACTAGCAGTTACTTTTACAATATACTCATAGAGTGCTTTTCCTAACAGTGGGCTGTTTGTAAATGCAGCTGACTTGAGGCTGTAATTATGATACAAACTAGTTCATCTACCTTAAATACTTGCGTAACCTTGTTACTGCTCTCACTGTGATGTTTTTACTTCTCTCCAGGAAAGGACAGTATCATTTTACAGACAGGAGACTGCGGTACGAAAAAAATCTGGCCAAATTCCTTTTTCTGCTTTTGATTCCCTTTGGTAGGGAAATGCTCTCCAACAGCAAGAATTAGCAAAATCAGATTTATGACTTCTTGCCCTTTCTCCTCCTCCATTTGCTTACCCTAGATGTCCTGGGTTCAGCAGTAGCAGCCATTTTTCTACTTCTTAGTAGATGGTGCTGTGCTGTGTCTGACTTTTGGCTCGGGAACAGCACCAAAAACACTGATGTTTTTAATTGCTGCTCAGTAACGTTTAGTCTGAACAAGGCCTTTTTGAGTCTCATGCTCTGCCAGGGAGGAGAGAAAGCTGGGAGGAAGCAGAGAAAGGACACCTGACCCAAACTAACCAAAGACGTACTCCACACCACAGCATGTCATGCTCTCTATATAAACTGCGGGCAGTTACCCAGATGGATTAGATCACTGCTCGGTCAGGCTGGGTATCGGTCAGCGGGTGGTGAGCTGTTGTATGCTCTTCCCTCGTTACTTCCCTTATCATTATTATTAGTACTGGTGGTAGCAGCATTGGCTTGTGTTGTACCTTAGTTACTGGACTGCTCTTATCTCAGCCCGTGGGAGTTGTGTTCTTTCAGTTCTCCTCCCCATCCCTCCGGGAGTGGGGAGGGGGAGGAAGGGGGGGAGAGTGAGACTGCGTGGATGACTAGGCTTAAACTACGACACTAGGAAAGGGATAAATGTATCTTAGACTATAGAGCAATGAATTTCACATAGGCTCTAAGACTGTAAATACCCTGCTCTTGGATAATCCTTAGCAAAGAACTCTCTCTTTGTGGCCAATTCAGCCAACTCTCAATCTGTGACTGCAGGGAAACAGCTTAGTGGTTTGGATACCCTTGAAACATGTCTACAAATCACTTTCAGCCTACACCTATTCCTGGGTCTCACATGGAGAGGTTCCCCCATCTACCTGCACATATGTGGAGAAACAGGCTGTTTCAGTAGCCCAAATGAACGACCATAAATGACCACATACTGAGGACAACTTTGGTTTTCATTCTTAAAGGCAGAAGTTACTTCCAAGTGTGTGCCTTTGCGATGTCTTGGGAGCACATGCAGGTTCAGGAAGACACGGGAAAGGAAGGATGACCGTGACAGCAAATAACAGTTCTCCCGTCTGCACTGGACCAGACCTGACCTGACATGCTATACTGGGTACAGTAATGATGTGGTGGAGAAATTCACACACTCCCAGCAAATTGGAGTCACTGCAGTGTTGCACTTCTGGATTAATGTTCAGAAAACTTGAGCTGCTCTATCACAAATCTTCCTGTGATCTTGAGCAAAGAAAATTGATCATTGTCCTTAACAACAATCAGATGCCAAATTCTCATGGAAATCCCTTGAATAGATGAATTGAGAGCTCTGGTCAGATCACCCCAGTATATCTAGATTCTATTTCTATGTATACAAACTAATCTTGATACTGGGTTGAGTCTGATTTTATCCAAGTCAATGACAACCCTCCTGTCCCCCAACCTTTCTTCTCCTGCAGAATTTTTAATGTCTACAGGAAGAAATTAAGTACAAATATTGCCCAAGACCCTTCCTCTACTCAAACACACTTCTGATTATTCATTTCATTAACTGATTGCACCAGGGAACTGCAGCACCAAGCATATCACATTTAGGACACATCTGCATTCTCCTTTTTAATACCTCTTCATGATTTGTAATGTATTTATCTCAGTTAGAGGCAGAATAACATTCCCTAACACAGACAGAATTAATTCAGAAGCACAGAAGTCAGTTGCCTGTACTACTGACAGATGCACTTCAATGTAATTAGTTTCATGACTATTAATGAAATAACTGATTTGAACTTTCATCACTAAAATGTTAATGAGTAAGACTGGATAATGGTTTGGTAATGGGATACAGGTCATTTTACAGTTTGCTTGTTTAGCTCAGATCTGGCCCATGTCCACCATGACCAAAGCTCATTACTACCTGAAGACTATTCAATAGCTGTGCAAGACAAGTTGGCAGCATTAAGCCCATGCTTAGCAAGAACCAGCAGAAAAGCAAGGCAGGGAAAGGTTGCTGCAGTGTGCTACTTTCACACAGCTGAGGTCAGAAAAGTTCAATCATTAGGACTGTTCACCCAGCACCTTTCACCAGCAGTGAATTCAACAAAGGCAAAAAGAGAAATAATTTGTGTTGGAAAAGTTGAGGATCTTTTTTGTGTTAAGAACAGTTAGCCTCTCTGACCCACTGTGCAGACTGCTTTTAGCACAATTCTGAAGAGAACTGGAAAAACAAAACAATACTCAATCCATGAAAGATCATACTTGCTATTTCTAAGTTTTAACCAGTCACTCATAAGATTCAGAAAAGTATGTAAGGGGTGAGCCATGTTAATCCTGGTATATTGTTCCCTATTACCACTCTAGCAAACCAAAAGATTACACATAGAATCATAGAATAGTTAGGGTTGGAAAGGACCTTAAGATCAGCAAGTTCCAACCCCTCCTGCCATGCCCAGGGATACTTCGCACTAGACTATATTGCCCAAGGCTCTGTCCAACCTGGCCTTGAACACTGCCAGGGATGGAGCATTTACAACTTCTTCCAGCAACCTGTTCCAGTGCCTCACCACCCTCACAATAAAGAACTTCTTCCTTATATCTAACCTGAACTTATCCTCTTTAAGTTTAAACCCATTACTCCTTGTCCTACCACTACAGTCCCTAAATGAAGAGTCCCTCCCCAGCATCCTTGTAGCCCCCTTTTAGATACTGGAAGGCTGCTATGAGGTCTCCACGCAGCCTTCTCTTCTCCAGGCTGAGCAGCCCCAACTTTTTCAGCCTATCTTCATACGGGAGGTGCTCCAGTCCCCTGATAATCCTCATGGCCCTCCTCTGGACTTGCTCAAACAGTTCCATGTCCTTCTTATGTTGAGAACAGCAGAACTGCACACAGGACCTTCAACAGTGGACAACACATACTGCATCCAATCTTAAAAAATTACATTCTCTTTGGGTAGTGATGTAATTCAGCCCATACAGAAGCATATCCCAAAATTAATAAATTCAGCCTGACAGCACACAAGTGCAAACATTACAAATTACTGCTACCTCTTCACAGACAGTAAACTGTGATATGCACACCCCCCTGCACCACCATCTTTTCGTGTCTCCCCCCTCCGTCTCTACCTCCCGGACATGACGTGCTATGGTATGGAATACCT
>JASSUY010036536.1:21417-50197 GCA_032466535.1 Forpus xanthops
CTGTGGGAGTTGCATTCTTTTGATTCTCCTCCCCATCCCCTCGGACTGAGGAAGGAAGAGAGGGGAGTGAGTGAGTGAATGCATGAGTTTGAGAGCCTCAAACCACGACAAAAGCATACTCAAACTGGAAGCAAGAATACAGATTTCTAATAGTTTTCCCATTTAACATTCCACACCAGGTCTGTAGCTGTTGGGATCACTGCCACATCAGCTCCCTCCTGGGTCAAGTTAGTCGGCTCTCCAGGTTTGCTCAGAGGCTCCTACTCCCATATTGGGACTTGGTGCCCTTCTCTTCCTAACCCTCCAGTCTGGAACACACCAAAGTGCTCCCTCCCATCCATACTATCCCAATTCAGCCTCCAGAGCATGTAAATGAAGTGACGAAGTCAAGGCGATGCTGCACAGTGCCGGAAGGAGTTCATCTTCCCCCATGGTGAGGTGACCCGCTTGGCACATGGTGGCTGTCTATAGATGCATTCAGCAGCCTGCTCCATTCTTCTACCTGATGGGGGGCAGAAGTGATCCAAGAGTGGCCCCCCAGCTGGACGTGAAATCGTAAAGCAATTAATCAAAGCTGCTAAAAGGCAGAGCTGACAAGAGCCAGGCCGGCCGCGGTATCTGTCAATATTGCTGTATTTATCATGGAAATCCAGCGGGGGCCCAGAGAGGCTGCGGTTTGTTTCCAAGCACCACCAAACACAGAGAGCCCCTGACATGTGTATGGCGCTCATCTCCACCCTTCCTGAGTCTTTCAGAGAAGAAAAGCTGCACCTACCCACCCTCTAGAGGAAAAAGCTATGCACAGGATTTGCAAGGAGCATGAATGCTTCTTATCAACTCCTAAAGGCTCAAGCTCTCAAGCTGAGAAGTGATGCCCACCAGAAAAGGCCCCTAAATTTTCTATCATATACTCCACAGAAATTGAGCTGAGGAACTACTTCATTCCCTCTTTCCCCCTCTTCTTGAGTGGTGACATGGAGCTGGAAGCACAGCGGCAGTTACCTAGATACATCACATACACTACACCCAAGATACCCATTGCTTGGGTGCTAACCTCAGAGACCAAGCTACCTGGTGCCCAGAGGACTCGTCCAGGTTCTACAGAGAAGGCTGACAGCCACCTCGTGTATCACAGGGGATAAAACGAAAACAAGCTGGAAACTGCTCAGAAACTGCAAGTGGGGAGCAAAGCTGTTATAATTGGTCACTGTTAAGAAAACCCCACTAACATCCCCCCCTCCCCTTCACTGCCCCACAGGCAGTGGGAGATGAAATAAGAACAATCAGGTGTCTTGAATCAACAGAGAGTGTAGTACATCCATCCTGGTCCAGGCCCTGAAAGGCAGTGCTACAGCCATCACTCACTTGACAAAAATGAAGGCTGCAAGAGCAGAGGCACTGTAAGAACACCGATTACAAGGTGGCATTACAAAGCTATGAGCACTCAAATCACCATACAACCAGTAATTAGTCACTGCAGAAAGCTTCTGATCTGGCTGGGTAAGAATCCCTATTCTGCTGTTGTGGAAACAAAGGTAAAAAGCTACACTTCACCCCCACAGCGAGCCTGTGCCAGGCCTTGCACTTGAACACTGGAACATCCAACTCCACTACATGCATTTATCTTTATGGCACACAGGGCTTTCAGTAGTCACAAATGCTCCACTTCAGCACACTGCAGAACAAGAAGTGACCTTTTCTGATCTTTTATTATGGATGACTAATGGATACAGCAATAAAGTTTCATCATAATTTGATTTTTCCATACATATAACTCTCACCTGTGGGCTTAAAATTTGCTTTGCTTAATCTTTTGCCCAACTGGACTGTTCAGTGAGATCAAGCACAATGGCTCTGCAATTTCTATGTAACAAGTAGAGGTGTATTTACATACTGAGAAGAGCTGTCAGGTTTGTGAACAGGTTTACAGCAAAGAACATCACCTGGAAATGACTGCCAATGCACTGCTGACATGCCTGTGTCCCTTGTCACCCAGAAAGGCAGGAGTTCAGGTGCTTCAGGGGCCAGACATATGGAAGGGAACAGCAGGGCTGTGCAGCAGGGGAAAGAGGCCGCAATATGTTTCATTGCAAGTTCACTCCTGCTCAACAAGACAGCAGGAAACTAAATGCCACTGAAACATGGCACAATGCCCTCAAGTCTCTGCCTCCTTTACCGCTGTAGCTAATCGGTTCCTATTCTATTCACTTCAGCTCTGCTGAGGCTAAAAGCCAACTGTGATTACTTAAATACTAGTTAAGGCATATGTCACTCTTTCTGAAATAAGCAGATAGAAAAAATTAAATACAATTCCTTTGACACGTCAGCGAAGCATCATAACAATTCAGAGCAATAGAGCTCTTCTATTCCTGGCTCTAATCTAAGCACTGCCATTACTCCATGTGTAGCTCATGCTCTATGACAAACTGAGACTGCTGCTGATCCCCTACTTTCAAAACTGTCCTGGAATTGTACTTGCTCAGATGCAAGCTTGGATACGACCCTGCTGTTTCACTTTACTCATCAGATGCTTCAGGTACATGGCTGGAAGCAGCTACAGTTGCTACCACATTCAAAGACCTTCCATTTTATCAGACATCACTCACAGACATCCAGAATGACGAAATGACTGTTCTGCTTGTCCCTGATAAACTGGTCTTTACATGAATTCGCTATAAAAAGCATCCACAAATGAACCTGCCTTTTCTCAGCCAGCTGCTTGTTAAAACAAGCTTACTTGACAGCTCTGCATGAAGAGCCCTTCTTACAGATTGCGAACAAGGGCCCAGAGAGTACAATTATGAGTGAGAGCACCACAAAGAAAACAACCACAAGCACTTACAGCTTATTCCTATGCTGCATTCACTGGCCACTAAATACCTGCAATTACAGAAAACTCCAAAGCCTTACTGGCAGGCAGCAAGAATGTGTCCATCCCAAGAGTAGAAGACTGCAAGAAGATGTATTTAGTGTCACCAGACCTACCTTTGCCTATAACGAGACCACACTTATCAGCTGGCACGGTGTAGGTTATCTCCTGCATGCCCCCAGGTGTCCCAACACTCCAGTCCCCACGGCCACGACCTCTTCCTCGGGTGACAGCCAAGCTTCCAAAGCCGTCTCGCTCCTTGGGAGGCAAAACAACTGCATCAGTGGGTATTTTTTGCTGGTGCAATGCACATTAAAACCCAAATAAAGCAAGGTAAGTTAAACTGCTTTATAATCAATGGCACTGAATTAAGGTATTTTTGGACTTCGGTTTCACATTCAAGATTTTGAAGCACTTTAAAACGCCAAGTAACGTAGGGTGCAGCTGCCTTCCTGACTCAGGAAGATATTTGTATTTTCGAAACGCATGCCTTTATATTTGCTGAAATAAACCTATAAATAAGCATCATCTACTAAAACACTTTCAGTTTGTGATGGAGGCTTTCCTTAGAGCAACCAATAGATCTTGGCACTGGCACAGAAGTTGCTTCCAAATCCTTTCAAGTGTCATTCTTCAAAGAGCTGCTGGAATTACTCAGCTGAAATGCATACTTTCCAAAACTTCCAAAGGAAGCTTTTAAGTTCAAAGACACTTAAAGGACATACCTATTCTGGGCAACTGAATTCTCCAAAAGCAAAGGCCGTGGGCGGTCAGAGGCTATCAGAGAGACCTCAAAACTGAAACGACCTAATATCTTCACTTCTCATAAAAAAAGGAACACACAACCTCCTCCATGAGTCTGCTCTACTACTTCACCATCTTTGTACTTCTTGCTTTTTGGCAATGCAATATTTTGGTGTCTTTCACAGAGACAGTGAGCATTCCTTGCCTTCCCCTGCTTCCCACAGCCACTAGACAAGAGGACTGGTATCTGAATTGGAAGCATCAGAGTACTGTTAATGCCTTGCTGTCTAAGCATTACTCAGCCCCACTTAGCAGAGACTCCAGTCACTCTCTCAGGCTACTGCTGGACTCCATTCTAGCAGGTCACCATTTCCAAATAATTTAAGAACAATTAAATACAGGGGGTAAACATGGAGCTCCAATGAGGCCTCATAATAGCACCCAAGAACTGAAGACTTTCCACAGTTCAGTTAACCCATATTACATTAACAAAACCTAAGGCTAACAGCTCTGTCCTGGGCAGCATATGTGGCCTACCAGAGGGAAAATTTCACATCCAGATGTTGGCATCCATCCCCACAGCTGCACACATGCACTGTACATTCCCATACAAGCACTTTGCTCCCGGGAGCCTCCAGAACTCACCTGTGCTGTGAGAATGAGCTCACTGATGATGTGTGCTGCGTGTTGACACCTATCAGGAAGCCCCATGACCTGTGCGACTCTTTCAGAACTAATCCCATCATCTGTGAAGAGAGGTGGCAAAGACTAAATTAAAAACAGAAAACATCCACCAATGTCAATAAAAGCTTCCTTCTAGCACCACCGCTGCATTTTCACACAACATAACCACCTCTTCCCTCCACCTTCAGCCCTCTCTTCCATGGACTGAAAGAAGACAAAACCCAACTCACATCACAGACGGAACAACACTCAAAAGGCAGCACTTCCAAATGTCAAAAAGCCATGAAAGAGACTGACATAATTTTAAGAGGACAAAGGCAGCTTTGATAGGTGATCAGACAGCCAAGGACCCAGAGAAAGTTACTTAGAATTAATCAACTCCTGATCCCCAAAGGCTTTAATGTCCTGAAGGAGAACTCTTTAATAGGAAATAAAAGGTTTATTACTGTTACTTTGTTTATCCAGACATGATTGCTGTGACATCTAATGTTTGCAAATCAGCTGTATGTAATCTTACACTCTGAAAACCACAAAGTGCATAAGGAAGCCCATATTTAAATGGGTTTCAGAAGGAGACACAATGCACCTTTAAATTAGGAAAGCCTAGCTGCTGTAACCTCCGATCAGATTCACTTTATCAATCCCAAACTGGAACACTGGTCGAAAAGTAATGGCTCTCCATCCTCACACAAACCTGGTTTAAATTGAATCCTAACTCCAGCATCATTCTGAATCTTTTTGATCATTTCTCCATTTCTTCCTATCACAATTCCAACAGCAAACCTGGGCACAGAGACCTGATGGGAAAGGCAAAGCAGTATGAAAGCTCACAGAACTAAACTGAATGACTGATTTTACAAGGAGATGCTCTTAACTACGAGGACAGGCCATGTTAGGCAGCTCCAGGCTACAGAACCATATCACTTAAGAAAAACAAACATGTGGCCACAAATTCCTTCCCCACTAAATGAACTCTGCACTGCAAGAATGCAGCTTAAAAAGTCCATTAGAAAAGTGCCATCTGGGAGTCCATGAGAACTTCTCCTCTTTGCAGCCAGACTCTCACTTCTGGCAAAAGAACACAATGCATTTAAAAATAAACTTACAGGTTACATGTGCAGTTTGATGACTTCCACCCACTACCCATCCCACAGGGAGGTTAGCAGAGTAGTCGTGAAGAAAACATACCTCTATGCTGCCTCCTCCCATTCTAGAACTGAAATCATTGCGTACGCCTCGGAAGTCTGCCTGATCTTTCTCTCGGATGATCTCCAGTACCATTTCCCTTGCTTGCTACATGGGGAAAGAAGTTACAGTTAGCTTAAAATGATTCTGCTTGCCATCTTGGTGTTAGGGCCTCAACAGTGGCTAACAGTCAGGCTTCAGGCAAGGTGACCTCTGTCTGCTTAAGGGAAATAGCATTCTGATTTAGAATCTCTTTTACCACAGTCAATGGAGATCTTGATGGCATCTTCCACATCTGACAAAACCTGCACAGTGCACAAGGTGGCAGCTTCTTGTGTGCAATTGCTTCCTTCAGGATCTCAAAAAGGCCCTTAAGCTTTTAAGATATCTGTTTTGTTTTTAATTTAAAGGAAGAAAAGGACCTTTCTTACTGGATAGAACTGAAACCAATATAGCAGAAAGTGTGACAACATAGCAGAGATCATACTTACTAAGAGCTAGAGGGCACTTAGCAAGGAGGCAGGTGGGCAGCAGTGATCCTACTGACACTGAAAATCCAAGTCTGCAGCAATCCAGCAATTGTCCCTGCCCACGGCACGGAGCTGGAACTAGATGATCTTTACGGTCCCTTCCAACCCAAACCATTCTGTGATTCTATGATTCTAAGGCATTTACTGAGACAAATGAATATTCCTTCTACCTACTTGCAGCCCTCAAGGTCACTCATGAGCTCGCACATAACCCTGCCACTAAAAGTGTACCTTGGAAATAAGCCAACAGTAGTCACCATTTAAAAAACCAAAAGCCCACATGTCAAAACCAAAGCCTTTGTGTCTATATAGCACCAGTCAAGCTTTTGACACTTTGGTTCTATTTCTATGCTCAAGGGACAGCGGTGAATCTGACTCCTTCCACATTTTCCGTGCCCCCATGGCATTTTTTACAGAAGGAAACAACTCAAGACACTTCAGAGAAGGCAAGAATAAGGGCAATGCAGCATCCAGAGAATCCCACCAAACCCGGGGATTCATCAAGCTTCTTCAGGGCTTTCTAAGTATGTTCAACGTTTCTAAGTGCCTCAAAGCTCTTCCAGCAGATGCAGTCTCCACGACTGCTTGGCATGATTTACAGCATGGAAGATGCAACAATAGCAAACCTTTGCAAGGCAGAAGAAGCCACACTTGGAAGTATGATTTAATTAGAAGCAGCAAGACTGCCATTCACCACCCTCTTGCATCTCTGTACCTCCACAATAAGTAGCTTAAAAAAACATTTAAATCTAAAAGCTCACTTGCAATAAGAGGTTTGTAAAATATAACCCAAACATACCACCTCTACACACCATCAACTTCTGCAGCTATTTATGATCGGGGAGATCCTGTGAAACAGACTACATTAATACCTCCTAGCTAGGTTTAATTCTTCGCAAGGTATGCAAAGCACTTGCTGAGAAGTGGAACATGCCACAGCTAAACTTTAATTCAATCACTCCCATCATGGTGCAATCTTCCAGTCCCCGGCTGACCATGGGTTTTTGCTTTGAACCGCAGGTATGAAGGTATATGTAGAACCCTGACACAAGGAGACTGAGGTACCAATATTAAACAAACCCCTTGGTTTCAGGAGTTGTTGTGGGATTACTTTTTTAATTACCTGCGTCAGTTGGCTGTCTGAGATAGCAAACTCTCCACAGAACTTCCTCAAGTGCAGGATTAAGTCACTAAGAACCCATTTGCTCAAGTATCAGAGCTATGATTTTACACAGACTGGAAAGCACTTCAAAGCTACTTTCTCCAAACTCGCCTCCTTAGCTCTTCTCCTCCCCATGTGTAATATCTGTGTGGAGTGAGAACTCTTAGGTTATGCTGTGAACAAGCCAGCACTTGCTAGTCTGGTAGTTTAACTTGCTCTACTCAAACTTCACCTTACAAACCAAACAAAACCAACAAGGACCGTGACATTTACAGTTGGATTCAATTCCTTTAGATGTTCACAAATAAACTAAAGCTTCAATTTCTCCTCAGTTCTCTGGGGCAACTGCTTACTTTTTATTACATACCTGTACTTTAAATGCATCTCCAGTAATACGGAGAGGTTTATCTGCTCCAGTAGGCAATGGACCATCTTGGATCATGATCATTTTCACACCTGTTCGCTCCTGAAGAAAAAGCACAGAGCACTTTGCTAAGCAGAGCCCCTAAAGCAAGGGACTACATTTTGGTTACTAAATGTTACGTAGGTGAAATCAGAATGCTACTTTAGCTCTTCACAGGTAGTTAGAGCACAAATACAGTAATAGTCCCAGAGTGTAAAGGACTGCCAGAAAGTGTGCTGCTCCTGAAGTTCTCTAGTAGCTGAATCCTTTGCAAAGAGAATCCCTTCTACCTCAACAACTGATTTTTCAGCCCTTTCCAAAATCTGTGGCTGCAGATAATTGTTATTAAGTGACCAGCCTTACAACCATTGATGACAAAGGCCTAATCAGGGCACTCAAAAACCCCTACATTTTTGACCTAGGTGCTTTTCCAAATCCCTGTCCTTTATGAAACTTGCACCAAATGGAGGAATGAAGAATGTCTAAGAACACAGATCTGTACATAACACAACACTTTTAATTAGAAAGGGGTGGGATGAGAGAAGAAGAAGACACACGCTAGCTTTATCACAGATCAGCAACAAAAGAGAAGCACAACACTCTACGACAGCATGGCTGGCATTAGAAACTATTGCAGCAGCAGACTAGACATAGCCTTGTCTTGGCTACAAGGATCCCCTCCTAAACAGCACGCACCAAATGTTATCTAAAGCACGTGAGTTTCTTTCACAGTTCTGGCAAAACTCCACTACATGTGTAGCTGGGGCCAAACTGATTTGGTTTGTAACACAAGATTGGATTTGAGTCCAGCTCTCTGAAGGCAGAAGAGTAGTCCCTGCTGTAGAAGGTTAGAGCATTTAAGGCTCTCCACTTCAGCACGCTCTTGCTGATCTAGAGAAGCTGCAGTAGGGAAGAGAGCCCTAAAGGAAATGCATCTTGCGCACCTGCAACTGTTTTATTGTTTCACCTCCTTTGCCGATGACTAGACCCACTTTGGATGCCGGGATCAAAATCTCCTGAATCGTACTGTTGCCATCAACATCGTTGTGAAAACCAGGTCCGTTCCGACAGCGATCTACAATCTGCCCCAGTAGCCGTTTTGCTTGTCTTTGGAAAAGAATCGAGGGAAACAACCATTAGACAACACTGTTCCATGTGACCAAGAGACCAGGAACCATCAGAATGGGGAACGATTGGGGAGAGGAGAAGAAGTGAAAAGATGGAGGAAACCAGAGTTAGCACAATGTTTGCTTTTAACTCTTTAATGTATGTTTTCCCCTATCATGATTACTTATAAGCAGTTTGGGTTTTGAAAGGGGAAGAAAGAAGGAAGAGCGACAGCATGCTCTGACCTCTTTGGAAATTAAGGATAATTCCTGAGCTATAGCATTTGGGGTGCTTATTTTGAATGAAGATGCTCTAGGTTCTAAACTTCTCTAAACTTTTTAACATTATATATATATAGTATTTGGTAAAACCCAAGCTCTGTTCTGCTTGGTCAAGACAAAAAACACACACTGCCCTGATATTAATGCAGCACACTGGTTAATCTCTCTCTGACAACAGGCAACTGCTTTGCTCTTCTCTGCCTGCTCTTACCAGCAGCACCAGAATACTGTTCTAACACAGCCTCTGCCCCAAACAGTAGGTGCTGAAACTATACCACAAAGCAAGGCAAAGATACTGCAGCAGCAACCAGTGAAAGACTGGATACTTCTACATGTGCTGAGAAGAGACACACAAAGAAGCATTTGGGAGATTAGAGATCTCTTTTCCAAAATCTTTAGGCCATGATCCTTTCCTCCTGAAGACTCCTAGTACCAACACATCCCGATCCTGTCCTTCTTCCACAACCCTTCTCAAAGGGTAGAAGAAAGCCACTGGTTCCCTATTCAGCCTCAAGCAGCATCTTCCCCTTTCTCCAATTCACCCCAAGCCATATCAGGCACTCTAGGATGACTGCCTTCACTCTGGTGATTTGAAGGAACAGTACAAAGTCTCCCCTCACAAGCAGCCATTCACCCAAACCAGCTCAGAGGGTGGTGATCTGAGGCTGCACAGATCACAGCACTGCTTTCTCAAAAGGTGGGATTTCTGGAAGCCCACTTTAAATATTCTGAGAGACTGTTTAAGAGGTTTTCTTCACCTACTTTCATATCTCGCATAAAGTTCTTTTAGTGACAATATAAAGACTACAACAGTTAACACACAATTATTTCAGATAAGATGAGGTCATTTAGAAGTTAACCCTATCAATTTGCTACTGGATATGACTACTGGAAACACTCCTCTCTGAATCCTCACAAAGAAGCCTAACACCCAGGCTGGTTTCCTTACCATATTCCCTTTTTCTACAAGCAGTCTGAAAAAAAAAAACCAGTTTAACCAACCAACTCGACAAGAGTTTTAGCACAGAAGTAAACATAATTTTGCCTAATTCCATCCTCAACACCTTTTCCGCTTCACAAATTGAGTCCTTACTTTTTGAAAGCTTATCTATATTTTATTTAAAGACAGCCTTGGACATGACTACATTTAACTGCTTATTTCAGAACCATGAAGTTTTAACTATGCTTCTCCCCCATTTTCCCCCAATTGCACCTCATAAAGCATCCCAGCTTTTCAATATTTTGCTTTTGTTCTGAAGTATCCTTTGCTACAGGGGGAAGAGCACTTCAATATCAGCAAGAATACATTGCGTGCCCTATAATATGAGCTTGCCAATTATATTTATTCTGGCTCACTGCTTGCAGTATTATGGTAGAATAAGGAGATTTAAGTACCCTTAAATCTCTCAGGAATGGAGGAATGATGAATGTCTTCTCTTTAGAGAGACAGTCTTTGCGCCCATGTATTTTCACTATCAAATGCAACTCAAAGATTTCCAGATGGATTTTAAAAAACCCACCTACCCAAAGGCTGGGGAGAGAAAGAGCAGCTCCATATGTTAAGTGTGTTCCTGTAAGCCTGAGGATCCTGGATCCAGTTCCAGCAGGAGGTCCTCAACTGGTTTGTGAGAGTCTCAAACTCAGCTCCTGGGAAGGGGGAGGGAGGAAACACTGTCCCTAAAGTTTCTATAGGACTAAAGAGTAGAAACCCCTGATGGCTGGCCATGTGTCTCTACCATGCAGGGATCAGAATTCAAGACTTTGGTTCAGTCCTTTGCTTCTTGTTGGCAGCGATGCAGAGGCAAGCACACCCATGGGCCTCATGCTGCTCTGCAACACCAACATCTCCAGAGTATTCTGGAGGGGCACCAACAGGCTTTGGAGGCCTCATGCAGCCCTTCTTCAGCTGGAAGGATGGTCATCTCAACAGCAGTAGGGAAGCGAAGGGGAGAAGAGAAATGCCCTTCAGCAACTTAGCTCAGTATCCTGGAAAGCTGCAGTTGGAAAACTGCATCCTAGGTGCCCTAAGAGCAACCTTGCCCTGCGAAAGGGAATTCCATGGAAATTTCTGCAGAGGGTTCAAACTGCAACTGGAATAAAGCCTTTGAGGTGCACAGTTTAAAGCATCAGACCGAGAGGTTCTATGCTCCAGAGACCCTCAAGTTTCTCTAGGCCAACATTTGCTGGTGTGGCTAACTAAGTAGCACCACTGACAGAGCATAGCATTAGGGAGAAGAGAAAGAAGGAAAAAGGAGAGAAATGAAATCAGAACTCACTCAATGCTCTCTGGTGTCCCGGTGAGTACACAGGGCCTCTCTGGCATCCCACCACTGTCTACAAAGGAAACAAGAAGGAAACTTTCAATATAGGGAATTAAGAAAACGGCAGCAGTTTCAGTAACTATCAAGCACTAATGGAAGCATGGCCTCCTCTCTGCACACACAGCATGCTAATGAATTCTAAGACATGCAAAGGTCAACATATTTTAGATGATTTGCTGGATGTCTGCATTCTTTGAAAGCCTCCCCTACCAATTAAAGGGAGGGGTAAGAACTTAAGACCACATTCATCAACATTTTCCAGTGCAGCACTGCAGTAGTCTTTTGCAACAAAACCAGGCACTAGCACAGAACAAACGGAGGGTCCCAGTTTCATAATCGTGAGCCAGTTGTATTAGGAACTGCTGCTACCCTCCTGAGATGTCTTCTACCAAGGGCTGGAGCTAACCAGAGACAAACTGCAGAGCTGAGCTGTGGTCAGACAGGAGAAAACTCAGCAGCTGCGATTCCAGGTCTAAGTACAACATGGATTGTCTATTTGCACTGTACCCATCTGTTGGTTAAAGACAGTTCCTTAATTGTTTCATTCCCTAAACCACCTGACAAACCTGTTTTCTATGTTAGTCGGGAGGTCAGTCCCAGAACAGCTCCCCCATGCATGTTAGCCTAGTATTTATCAGTCTATAAACACGCCATGAGCACAGCAAGATGCCTGTTCTAATGGACACGACATCCTTCAACATGAAAACCTGTTCACCTACCATAAAAAGTGTCTCTTACCTGGAGCAATTTGGATTTTGCAGCCAGACTCTGCCTGAATCCGTGAGATCTGTTCTCCTCCCCTGCCGATTACTGAAACGAGTTCAACAAGCATCAGAACATACCATTTTCCCAACTGCAGAGCACCTTCCCTTTTTAACTCCACTGCAGCTATCTATAAAGGAACAGTTTGACTCCAGGATTGCAGAAGAGGCATCCACAGCATGACCAGATTTATCACAGCAGAAAAACATTAAAATACCGCTGAAAGTTATTCTATTTGCTTGGAAAAAGAAAATGAAACAAAAGAGCCTGTCTTGCGCTGGAATGGAAATACACAGTACACAAGACATAAGGCAGAGTTTTGAGTGCTGTTAGAAGAGTCATTTAAGTATATCTTGAACAGCTTGAAAAATAAACCAGTTATTTGGGGTACTAAGAAGAGGCAAAGACTTTCATTTCTTTAAAATTCACCTTTTCCTGCCTCTTTTCAACACTATCTGGCTGGTCTGCACTCAAACAGAACCAATATGTACTGAAATGCTCTATTAACCTTAAGGGAAAACAAATACCTATCTCCCTTAACTCTTGGAGTTGGCACATCATTGCTTCACAGGAAGATACTGAGAAGAGACTATGTGCCAATCACCACTTATATCCTTCCCAGACTGCGAAAAGAGCAAAACTGTCATGTCAAACAGCTATGCCTGGCTCAAGATGCTCCCACAGAAGCTGTGGGTTTGCCACCCTCCTGCTGCCTGCCCCTAAACCAAGGTTAGATTTAACACAAACATGATGCACCAACAGAGCAATCCCCCCTCTCCCAGAGCTACAGCATCCCTCCAACGTTCCCTTACATGTGGCATAAGGATCAATAAATCAAGAGCTCTGCCAGGCAAAGAGTGAGCACTTCCTTTGCAGGAATTTGAGTTACAGCTTTATAGTGCCTTCAGAAATGGGGACAAAACTTCACGCACTAAGGGGTGATTATCACGGCCTGTTATTTTCTTTTTTACTCTCCATATATCAAATTTGAAGATACACACAGATGTAGCAGTGGAAGAATCTATGCAATCACTGTAGTAACACATCAGCAGGAGGTGCCATTGAAAGGAAGAATAATGATCATCAAGAGGAAGAGAGAAATTAGGATCAAGCTTGAGAGAGAACAGCATCAGAAATGCAAATCTAGGAGCAATTCTTATCTGAGCACTGCACACTGCTTGTGTTTCCCTGCAGCAAACGGATGGCATTTTCTTAATGAATTAAAATTCTATTTCCCTTGATTTGACTCAATTTAAATTTAAACGTTGTTTTCCTCCCTCAACTCGCAGTTTTGTGTACTCAACAGAAGTGAAATGCTTCAGTGAGGGGAGATGAATTCACTTTTGACTTGTTCATGTGCTATGCTAGTGGGAATTTAAAGGACAGAATCACTAAAACCCTCAGTAACTTGTACCATGGTGCTGTTCTTACTACGGGGACATGAAGCTTTTCCATGCTGTATGCACATGGATTTTAAACACAGGTCATCTGGTCCCCATGAAGACATCACCAGACAAGGCCTATTCAAGGCTATTAAACACAAAATCTTGTGACTGTGACAGAATAAACAGCATTCCTGCACAGAAAGCACATCAAGAAACATCAAAAACATCCAAGGTACTTACTAAATCCAACCATTTTATCAGGCACTTTGAACTCTTCTGTTATTACAGCCCTAAAAAGGAAGGAAAAATATCAAATAGTCATTACAAAGAACAATTTGGAAGACAACTATGTGCCTGCCATGGAAACCACTGCACGGGCACAGCATTAAAGCTCCTGCACACAAACAAACACCACGTCAAGTCAAAATCATTTGTTTCAGAAGGCAACTCTTGTGGCCACCTGATTTCTCCTATGCTGGACACACTTCCAGTCAACTCTTCACCATCTTCAATAGAGCCAATGGAAGAATCTCTTTATTCTTGCTCCAGACAGGTTTAACAGAATAACAGCAAACTTTCTTTAATACTTAGCCTAGTCTTTCCAAGCCATAGTCTCTGCCTTCTACTTTTGGATATGCTCTTGCCAATGGACAATAACCAAAGCCAATGATGATATGGATGCACCCTTCAATATTCACAGATAAGGACCTGCTTGTTCTCATAATTCTTTCTCTTGGAATTTATAAAAGCTTTCTTCAATTATGCTTGGAAGTATTACTATCTCAAGACCTCCATATCTATTGCTCTTTGGACTTTCTCAGTGTGTCTCCACAATTTCATAAGACCACAGTCAAGTTGGAAGGAATTACATTTGTTTTTTTGCTTAGCCATTTCTATCTTGTAGAAAACACAACACAATAAATATGGAATTTGCTTATATTGAGATATGTATCATATACAATTTGTTCAGCAATCTCCAAAGCACCTGCATAAGCCCAATGCAGGTTTTGTGGTGAAGTGTATTAAAATCTCCCCATTTGTTTTGCTCCGTATAAGTTAGGGAAGGTATAAAATACGCATTAGGCTTCACCAACTGAACTGCAGATAAAGCACCCTCCACTGCCCTGAGGTTCACTAGCAGTGATGCTAAACTAAACAGCGCCATCCATACCTGCAATAGAACACACTCACTTCACTCACTGCAGAACTCACCTGCTACAGGGAGCTTCAGAATTACTGCTGGTTTACATGCCTTTTTCCTAAATGTCCTATCCTGCACCATTCATTAGCCACCCTGTGTTGGAGGAGCAGTTGCAGCAGGGCAAAGCACCTAACCTAGTAGAAAACCAACCACCAGAACCTCAAAGGAACCAATTCAGATGTTTCAGCCTCATAAACTCCCTGCACAAACCTTGATGCTGGCAGAAGAGAGGTGGCAGGTAGCAGCACAGAAGATGACACTGCTCACCCCCTTTCTGTGCTGCCCATGCTGGACATCAGCATTAACCTAACCACTACAAATTGAAGCTTCTTCACATCTACTGCTTGTCCTTTCTGCTGAGGCCCCCAACAAGCAGCTGGCGTGATGGAAATGCACTACTATTAGCCAAAAAGCAAATCCTACTTAAGAAATGCTTTACTCTTCCTACTAAGAACAAGACAGACAACTCCTCAAGACCAAGATTCAAGAAAAACTATGAATTTTACTTTTGCCTTAGATACTAAGACCTGATAACTCACACTTGCTTCAGGCTCCCCGGACCACCTCTTACAAAGGAGACATCCCAGGTCATATTACACCAACAAAACTAAATCCTAATACTAGAACCAACAGTAATATCTATGTGCCCATCTAATACTTCCAACTTCTGTCAAAATGCCAGATCTGTTCTTCACTTTTTCTTTCTCCCCCCACACCAGGGCAGGAGAAGAGAGAGAATTTATTCTTCTCAGTCCCGCAGATTTACAGGAACCAAATCCAAGTTTCACATCAACTCTTCTTTCATCATTGTAACAAACCACAGTAAAGGCTCAGCAGAAGCCCCAGCCTGGAGAAACCCCAAGCTGACAGTTTCTCCACATCCTCAACCTCTGACTTGCTAACACTACTACAGATGGTGGATCAATAAACAATTAGAATTGATCAATAAATAATAAAACATAACCCACTGCTTACCTTTGATGTACCAGGGCCCCTAACTGGTTACCTACTGTGGCAGAGAGAGAAAAAAGGAAAAAAATCAAAGCATTAGCACGGATAAACTAACTTCATCCCTATAGAAAAAGAGTTCTTACCATTTCATCAAAAAAAGAAAGAAAAGCAAAACAGTAATTTAGGTTCAGTGGCTGAAATGAATGCGTTATGTGGTGTGAAACAGGAGGGGATTTCTTGATCAACACACACCATAACGCAGTGTCCAGCTGAACACAGGATAGGGAATTGATCCGCGTCTCCCCATGCTGAGAGTCATGGGAGAAAATCCTCCTGCCCAAATCCAAATCCCTGCAAGTAACCTCCCCCCTTCCCAAATTAAACCCAGAGTAGTAAAAAAAAAAGGGAAAAAAGGGAGGGAGGGAGGGGGAGAAAAGACATTTTGAGCAGACTGATGTGCACTGAAAAAAGAACAACAAAAAGCAGACAGAGATTTGACAAGGCAAAAAAGCATTCAAGACTGCTTGCACATACTTCTCTCTGCATCTCTTATCTGTGCTCCATGAAGCCCACTTACACGGAGACCTGTCAAAGGAATGCATCTGTTAAGTAACCTTGTGGCACCCAAACAGTATTCGCTTTTAAACCCACCACACTTTCCTGAATGCACACATTCCAGACATATCTGCCATGTTAGCTGGTGGTCCGTTTATGATTAGCAGTTATCTCCCCAGCTGACAACCCTCAACCAGATTTCTCCCCCCTCTACCCAACCTCAACAGATTAGATCTTTCTTCCAGACGTTAATAGGGAAAATATCATTAGACCAGCTCATGCAAAGTGGGAACACATGCCCTGCTGGGCTTCCTACTGGACTTTGCCTGCAGCAAACCAGCTAAAAACCAGACCATTTGGTCCTAACAACCAGTTGAAAGATTATATTGCATGCCTGGAGGGCACAAGTAGCAAACCAAATGAAACTGGCCACCATGTGAGCTGTGATAATAAAGATGCTGTTTCAAACTACCTTGCAGCAACTTGCACATTCTTTGACCTGAAATAAATTGGCAATCAGCTGGCAGGGTTAGCAAGCGGATGCATCCCACTTTCTCTAAATTCAGGAGAAAGATGGATAAAGTTTGTGGCCAAACACTTCACTCAAGTAAAACAGACAAAGAGAGTCAATGCTGTATTTCTGCTGCATGTCAATACATTCATAATAGTTCAGGACCAAAATATTGACAGCATATATATTTTATTACTCTCCCCAGCTCAGTGATAAGACAACTGCTGTGTTATTGACTCCATTAGATTTGTCTTTGCATATTCTCACCCTGAATATAAAAAGCCCTAATTTGATAACTATCAATACTGCAGCTGAAAAAGGTGGGTGATGTAATGAGGAATATTCGCTCCAGCTCATAAGATACTATTGCAGAGCTGAGCAAATGCAACTAAATCCAGTACCACACCATCTTGCCCCAGACTGTGCTCTGGATATGCACAGTAGGTCTGGTGGCTGTGTTTGGGATTGCTCTTGCCACAGACCAGGCCGGTCATTATCCTAAGCTGCCAGAAAGAGTGGTCTTAACACGACAGGGCTGCATTTAAATATCTGCTTCACATTTGAGTTCACCAGAACAGCTCTTAGCAGCCTGTTCCACTGCAGCCGCTGCCCACAAATTATGAGACAGACACACATCCTATAATCAACTCTTGAAGTTCACGCAAGGAACGGAAGAGCCTTCATTTTGTAACACAATCCTACACTTGAAAAAGACAACTTCATAGGGGGAAGCACATATGAGCACGAGCAGTTAAATCAGAAAGGGAGATGATGCTTTACATGGACATAAATGTCTCAAAGCCATTCCAAGCACTACACAAACACAGCAAGCCACTCAGCACCCCAAGCAGATATCAGCCTCACTGTGTAGTTATTACAACTCAGTTAACAACAATTAAGCCACAATAACTTATGGATGAGATCATTCCTTCCACGTTTCACAGATAACCCCTCCATGAGCTCAGAGAGAAGGCAGATGGAGAGAGCTGGGAGTGATTTACGTGAAGTCAGCTGTTATTTCTCCCTGATTTTGGGGTAAGAAAAGGAACAACTGGTGGTTCTAATAACCTAAAGGTCCATTCCTTCCCCAGCATGCCCATTTTGCTCTGAAAGACAAGGACTAACAGAGAGGCAGGGCTGGGGCAGACCATGCTTACTGCAATACCAAAAGCTGATGTACTGGCTCCACTACCTCAATCTTGACACCAGGGAGGGGGCTGAACTCTGACAAGCCACGTACATATTTCCCCTTTTACATCTATTGAGTACAATTTAACCGTAACTGCAGTCATTTTACTGCAAATAAGGAAAAACACTGAATAACATCAGCACAATTTCCTATTAATGGCACCTGCTGCTTGAAAACTCTTCTCTCTTCTTTTGGCTTCACCTTAACTGAATTCTACCTAACAGACACTCAAAACAAACGTGGGCTTTTTTTCCACCCCATAAAACAAAGCACTGCTTCCCACTAAATTAATGTGCACGGAGGGAATATACAGTCTCATCAAGAATATCTTCATGGCTAGAATAAAATCAGAGCAACACGTCTCCTGGAGAGCAGTGGAACAGGGCTGCATTTCATACTCTGGAACTAAAATAGGATTACTGCAAATTTTAGAAAGGAAGACATTAGTAACTCTGATTCTTCACCATTAAATATTGGTAGACCTTTCTTTACTTAAATGCTCACAACCTAATAACTTTCGCTGAAAATCTTCATAGGCTTTTTTCCTCTTCCCTTAAGCTGCCTAATTTAAGCAACAGTGAACAGTAAAGCTGCAGTTTCAGAGAACACTGCCATTCTGTGTATTACACTAAACCTTTCGCTAAGAGATCTGGACTTCTGCCCTGGTCCTAGTGCTGTTGCAGATGTGTCAAGGAGCATTATTACTAACCTTCAGCAGCAGTAAGACAGAGGTAAGATTTCCTTCTGCCCATCACTATTTTCATTAAAAACACACTGAAGCAAAAGAAAAACGTACAGCAGGATCACACTGAGTTACTACAACCAAGTTTCATTACACCAAAACAGGCCACCTCCCTAACTGCACCACAAAGGCTTGGGGAAGGCAGAGGGACATGAGGCTTCTCTGACGGCTCCAAGCTTTGCTTCCCCAACCTCAAGGATGCCCCAGCCTTCAGCTGCAACACTGCTGCTTAACCCTATGTGTATCACTGGAAACTTCTGCAAAGCAGTTCAAACCAGGCAGGCAAAGGCCATCATTCTGGTTATCAGTCTCTTTCCAGCAGGCTAGATCCCTGTTTCCTTTGAACAAAAGGAGCCTGTTTCTTTAAGGATTATTTAGCATTAAATAAACTTACGAAATCATGCTAGTAATTAGGGAGACCCTTTAATTAGGATGGAGGCCAGGAGCAGCCACGGCCACTACCAGGAGGGCCAAGATCCATCCTCAGCAGCGGGCCATAAGCAAGATGCCACCAGGACTGCACCTCAGACTTACCCCATCTCTAGTGCTCAACTCCATACAGAAACATTAGCCCCTGCAAGTGGCCGTGTACATGTAGACTACGATTTCCTGTGAGCAGTACAAACAAACCTGATCTCCTCCCTGCACTGTAGCTATTTGCAGGATTAAAGTTGCTTCCAGAAAGAAGAAATAAAGAAGCCAGGGAAAAAAAGAAATAAACCAGCCTAGAGGCCCATCTAATACCAAAAGGCCAGGTCACCAGGGCCAATCCCAGCAGCTCTTTGTTTCAGATGAAGGTTATGTTAAGGGAAGTGCAAAAAGCACCCACATGTTCTGGTTTCCAACAGTATGACAAATCTATTTTTCCTGGAAATGCTCTAAAAGCAGCTGGATTTGTTTTGACAGTGCACTGTCACCCTCTCTGACGACCACTTCCTAAGCTGACATCAATCAGCTGCACCAGGAGCCGTTTACAAAAATGGACAGGCAGAATAAGGCTTTCTGGAAAGACAGACAGTTTTCCTGTCACCCTTAATACTTCCTCTGGGCCCCTTTTTTCAGGATTATTAGGAACAGAAGCAATTTTCTAACAGCTACAGGAGGATAAGGAAGCAGTGAGACCTGCACTCAGCCATGAACACACAGTATATGGAGGTAAACAATCAAATGCTTTACCACCAGGTTTGTTTCCAAGCTGTCCAGAGCAGCAGAATGCATCCAAACCCCCACACCATAAAATTCCTAGAGCATGCGTAACAACATAAATAATTGCTTCTTGACAACCGTGCCTCCAAACTGTGGTTCACAGACAAGCAGAAAATGGAGAAGAGTGTGGGCAAGCAACCCTGACACCCCTTGCTTGCAGCTAACAGACAAGTAGGAGATCATCCAAATGGGAAGAGCTTTCCTAATTTAAATGTCCTACTAAAAGCAACTGTCATCATCCAGATGCTTCAAGTTAAAGCTGTGGTATAGACTTTTAATGCCATGACACCAAGAACAAGTAGTCTAAGACTAAGTTATGGATCATACCACAAACAGAGAGGAAGAAGCATTTGTGGCTTCAGGAGCTCCTTTGCCAGGCTGCAGATCTAGCTATGCAGTCTTAGGAGTGCAGGAGGATCACATTGTGAGGTGGGGAACTCGTCACAAAGTTATATTTCAGCACAGGACTTACTAATGCCTTTAGAAATAAAAGCCAAGATGAGCAAAGCTGAAAGAAGCGATACAACTCTTGCTCCTATCCTGACAATTCCTGTTTCTTTGTGAAATTCCAGCCCTTGAAAATACTACTTCCATCACTTCGCTTCTTCCCTAAAATCCTGGACAAAGTTCTAAAACCTACAGATGTACATGAACAACCTAAAAGCAAATACAGAAGCTACTTTAAAAGAGTTATGGACAAGGCCCAGTGCTGAACTACAGGGTGAGCAAACACTCCTAGGTCTTCACACCAGCAGAACAACCACAATGAGGAGTACATCCGCTCCGGAAGGCACTCCCAGGAATGACACCTGCTCCATGCAATTTTCTGTCACAACACAAGAATCTAGCAGTAACGTACATTTAGAGCCCAGATTGCAACTGTATTGACACTGGTTGTGTCAACACAAACAAGGCTCAACAAGTAATAGGGTTCATGAGTAAAAGTTTAGGTACAAAGTCTAAGCTGTGCTGTCACTGAGCACTATGACCATTTCACATGTTAAAAGTTCATCAGAACAACATTTTATCAAGAGGTCAGGTTTCCCAGTTCAGTCTGATGGATCAATGAAAGCAATGGGCAGGACTCAATGTGATGAATGACTAGTTCCTAGAAGGCTACCAACACACACCAGTAATACCTGGCCTCTGGCTGCTCACACAGTGATGCTCCAGCCTGAGACATAAGGCACAGGGGCTCCCTCAGATAAACCATGCTTTCCTAAAACACCAAACCAAAGCAACTGCAACCTCTTGCTCAAATAGAGCCAACACCAGAGAACAAAATGAGTTGTGACGTGTTCAGGAGTTAGCAAGCCAAAGGCCTCACATGAGAAAAACTTCTCCCCATGCTCCAGCTCTCAGTATATGAAGCAGACGTGCAGTATTTTTCAGCCTTTGTATAAGACAAAACCCAGATTACTTCCAGAATGAAGTGCTAGGCAGCAGCTTTGCTCATCTCAGTACTCCCAACACCCTGCAGGGCTACTACCTGCGTCAGTAAAATACTAGAGGAGACAGCAAATGGAGATGTAGTCACATTTACTTTTAATAACCAACCACAGGAAAAAGTGAGCTCTTCACATCTATGCAGCAGCAGGTAAGACAGTTCAAGCACTTGTTACAATGCACATCATTAGTTCGCAATAAAGAAAACACCTACACTAACATTTTTTGGCTCCTAAAGATAAAAAAACTAATAACTTACTTTAAAATTACAACACTTCTTATTAACTCATTACAATTAGCAGGTATGGTACAAAGATAAATTCTTCTTTGGCTCTGGCCACTGCTAAATGTTTCAGAGATTTAAGATATCTCAAAGAATAATTATGGGGAAAAAAAGCAGAAAGTTTCCTTCCAACTTGCATCAATTTACATCAATACCCTTCCTCCTTAAAATTCATGTGCAAGGCCATCAGAACTCTTGTCAGTGACTCAACTACTGTGCTACACATGGCAAGGAACATGTAGTACTGCCCCTGTACACCCCCTCTTCTCAGAAAATAGGGGTCATCAGGGAAAAACAGCTTTGTTATGTACCTCGGGTACTGTATATACAGGCTCCATCACAGTTCCAATCAGCATATCCTCCTCCTTCCTCCCACCCACAACTACCACAGAACAAGATTTAAATTACAGAGTTCATTTGCTAATTCCCAAAGTTCATGAACTAAGAAAGAACTGCTTTACATTAATAATGCTTAGGAGCTTCACGTTATCTAGATAACACTAAAGAACACAGGGCATCTTGTATAAAATGTATAAAACACAGGAAGATGTATTGACTTATGCTCTTAAAGCAGGTAATTGCCTCCATAGCTGAATTTCAGGGGCTGCATCCACAAGACTAATCACAGCATCTTACCTCCATCATCCAGGGGCCGTTTCTGCACTCCATAACCATAGACTGATGGGTCCACAAGTGTTGTAGAATTATTCAAGTGAGGAATATCTCCAATTTTAGCAGCAATCTACAAAAACAGGGGATAAAGCATGATTAGCATACCTGAAGTTTCAGTCATCACAGCTAAACACTCTTTCCTCCAATAAGGCATTTACCCCAGTCCAATCTTCTCTCAGCTATTTACTATACAGGTGGCTTTGTAAGAGTTTCAAGACAGCAGTGCTTCATCTGTAAAGTAAACAATTTAATGCTTACTTTTCATATTTGTTTAATTAAGATCACATTCACTCAGTTCCTCTTTCTGATCATAAGTATTTACTCCCTGGAACATCATACTCAGGTTTATTCACTCAATGAACAGCTGACAAGTTAAATCTTGCAAAGAGGAGAGTTCTAACTAGCTCACCAGCTTTGCCCTGGCGAAGCTGCCACCACTGTAGCAGTGTAGAAGGACACAAGCCTCCTCCTGCATCCATGCATGTCCAGATACACCAAAACGTACATCAGCATGGGGAGTGGAGAGGGAAGACGGTGAAAATACACAGTACAAGGACACATTTGGGAGCTCCTTGTCACAGAGGCTGGATCACCCTGTGTTTACTGAACGAAGAATAAGCCAGTGGGCAAACTATTAGCCAAGAATTAGTTTCAATTTCCTGCAGTGGTGAGTACACCATGAACAGGACTAATGCTGCCTGTGTCCCTGTTTTCTTCCCTTACAGAGGGGTAACTGCCGCTCCCTGCCAAGCCAGGATGCAAGGAGGATATTTACCGGAAAGAGGAGACAGTCACATATCACAGTAAGGGGACTGAGGTAAGCAAATAAATCAGATGAAACACCTAAATATCACTTAATAGAAGTGAAAAGCTAAGCTAGTCTTTAATGACATTTGGGAGATATCTATACAGATGGGTGCTGACACCTGCTCTCCAAGCTAACTGACCCAAGATCAACCTAGAAAAACATAGGTACATTACTTTGGTGCTGCACATAAGTTAATACCCCCTGCAGGGACAGGGAAGGTGCAGTCTCACAGCATCCCTTGACTATCTGAAGTACTTTAATAAGCATGTGCAGAACAAAGTAGTTACAGAACAAATATAAAGCATGGTGTATACTACAGCATTTGCTTCCTTTTCCAGGAAAATCAATGGATAGGATCTTTACTAGGAGTCTGATCTCCCTCTGTTATAAGTAGGATTTCACCAGAGAATAAGCTACAGGAAGAGATGAACGAGCATTTTACACAGATAGGTTTTAAATGAAGACAAGGGCAAATGACAAATATAACTACAGGTGCTTCTAAAATACAAGTTTTTCTGCAACAGAAAGACATCTACAGTAACTGTGGTTGTTGACACTATCAGCTGCTGCAGTTGAATAAACAACTGCCCAAGATTCAGAACCACAGGGTACTGAAGAAAGCTATTTGAAATAATCTTGAAAGATTGAGGGCACTGCTGTTAGAACGAGAATAGAGAACATTCTCTTCAATGCCTTGCACGAAAAGGGCTCCAAGTTTTGAACGTTTTCATCTCATAGCCCATTCTGTCCTGTCCTCTTTTAGGAAGTCAACAACTTTGTTGCATCAGAAATGCCAGGACCTAGAGAATAAAATCTTTCTGCAAGACCAACACAGAAATCATGTAGTGAAGCTTTAATGACAAGCATCTTGTACATTAACATCTCCAAAAACTAATAAGCCCATAGAAATCTGATTCTGAAAGCATCAAGAGACTTTGCACACTTCATATTAGAGTGCCAGGTGATGCCTTGCTTTTTGTTGAACTGCATCCCTGGTTCCAGCCCTTTGCTTTCCCCTTACCTTTGGGATGCAGAGAATTCTAATGAAGGTACAAAGAGCACTGATATTTCCTGACTAATTCAGCGTTGAAAAATCAATCTTAAGACATATTTTAGAACAATCCATACCAGCTTTCACACAATAACTTACAAGGATGCCAAAAGGAACTGTGTCAGGTATAACATGGCACGTTATAATCCCCTTGGTATTGTTTTCTAACACTTGATTTTAAATGTTTGTTGTTGGGGAAACTGCTAGTTGATAGTTTTGAGCTGAAATCACATACTACACATTCAAGGAAAAGACAGCCTGCGGATAGCAGAAGGTGGTCTACAACAGGCAGCTAGCATGGAGTACAAAGGTGTGCATGAACAGAAGTTGGCTAGTCCCAAAGCTTTGCAAACCCCACTTGTGCTTAAGCACACAATTACCACCCTGGCACAGAACCCTCCAACTAAAAGACAAAATAAGAGTCAAAGCAATCCTTATGTTATCAGCTTTTGGGATATATCCCACACATACTTTATTTAAACTTGCCTCCTTATCTCTAAAGCCTCCCAGCTGCCACCGGATTACAGGCACACAACACAGAACCTCACAATAGCAGGGAAAAACACCCTGCAAAATTCAGGAGCTGAGCTTTTAAAGTAGATGTAGCAGTTAAAATGCATTTTAACTTCTTGCGTTCAACTTAAAATGGGAGCCTCAGTTTTTACTACAGCTTCATCAGGGAGATAAGCACAAAAACTAGGACATGGCAAAAGTAAGCAGACCTAGCTCTTATCTGGCTGAATGACCTTGAGTGATGTATTCCTAGCCACTGCTTTTGTCCTGCTCTATGCCAGTCTTATTCCTCCCCCCTGCCTTTTTTTCCCTAAATCAAACACATCCATTTTATTAAACTCTGAAGTACACTGGAAAACACACTGCCACCTGTTTCTGCACCTTATTTCCCCAAAATAAGTATCTCCAACAAACACTTAAAAGGATACAGCACAAACTGCAAACAGCAAACCCAATAAAAAGAAAATAGCCCACAAAGTTGCATGAAGAATACATGTTTTCCTACACCTTGCACTTCTGTCCTCCTATACCTTTTTAACACCCTCTAAAAAAGGTATAATATGAAAACAGCTTTAAATATGAAGCTTCTTTGCTAGGTACAGTAGGGCTCAAGCACCATTATCTGCAGAATTCAGCTTTGAAGAGAAAGGGTCTAGCTCCTGAGGAGAATCCCCCCACACTTTCCTGCAAAAGAACTGCAGCTGATAAATAACCAATTCTATGTATTAACAGGATACAAAACAAGCTGCTGGCACCTGACCCTTCAAACAATTCCAGTGCTTCTGCTACTCTTCCCATGTGTCAAGCTACTCTTCCCATGTGTCAAGCAGAACACTCAAGTTTGTGTGACAGACACTGCCAGAGCTCTGTAGGAAGGAGCAAAACCATCCACAGCCACTGAAGTTTCATCCTGCAGATGGTTTTCCTAAATACCAGAGGATGAGCTAAACAAATATGCTGCAAGGAATAAAGAAAAGTTAGTCTAAGAGTCCTCCATCCCAATGAAATTAGAAGTTATATCCTGAGAGTTAACGGGCTGTATCCCCTTCTGAGGATCTTCACCCGCTTTCAAGGTACTCAAGATGGAATGCCATGGACTTGCCAAGCCACAGCCTTTCCTCTTTAGAGCATTCTCAGAAATCTGGGTTTAGAATGTACATACAGCAGATTAAAAGAACAGCTAACGTAAGAAGAGGGAACCAGTAAATGCTGCAAACACATGTGTTGTACTGAAAATGAAACTGCCAAGGAGAATAGGAGAGGGCAAGAAACAAGCAAGACACTGTTTTGTCAGAATAAGACTCAAGGACAGTTGGACAGAAATCCATTTCTGTCCAAAGTACAGGCAGCTTTGCTTATTTTTCAGATCCCATTTCTCAAAAGGGGCGCAAATCTTCTCTTTCTCTGTGCCCTCCACCCCAAAATGCCAGAAGAAAAGCCACCCTGCCCAGGAGCAGTAGACAGACCAGTCACCATCCATGACCCATAAACTAATCCCATAACTTGATGTACAGTGCGGAAGACACAGGACGGACAACCTCAAAGTCCCAGCATTCACTTGAACAACTTTTCATACATCTCAAGTACTGAAGAGTCCACAAAAAAAAACCCAAGCAAGTCCAGCACAAACACTGAAAGCAATGTCCAAATAATTTCTTTCAAAGCTATTCCAGATTTCTTACTCCTATGCCATCTTGTATCCCAGTGACTTTGAGGAATGCAGTTACTTTCCTTTGATCAGAAAAGTCTGCCCTGTCCTGAATTATTTAGTTATTACTAGTAACTAAGCACTGTATTTCACAGCCAGATTTTAGTGTTATAGCTCTCATGAGAACTGAAGTTAGTCAATTTGATGACCAATCTTAAGTGTATGATTAAACTTTGAAAGAGTTTGAACATCAATCCAGGGATGCCACACAAACACCTGAAGCAAGAACTACAACTGAATCTTCTTCCTTTGCTCCTTCATCCCCTTAAATCAAAAGTAATACTCAGAAAGGGCCATGGCACTGTCCTGGAACAGTACTAAAGCTGACATCTATGCACCAGATCAGTGCAATTCAGGCAGATACAACATTAAACACTCACAGTGAAAGCTCTGCCATTGCATCCAGAGAAGTGTTAGGTCAAACTGCCTTGACATCCCACCTGACAGTCAGCCAGTAAGTTCAATCACAGATTGCTTGGGTGGTGAGGTAAATATCCATCCTCTGAGCAATTAAGACCATTTTAATTCACATTTGCGAATAAGTTACTAGTGATGATTCAGTCCTGCCATTCCTTGCAGTAGACTACCTACAACGTCCCTATAGAACCAGATTAAACCAAGTCCTTTTGCAGAGGGGGGTAAATATTTTAGTGCTTGCCAACAATTCTTTTCATCCCACAAACACCAATGGAAAAAAGTCACATTCAACAGAGAGCATACAACTCACTCCACAAAAATGTAGGCCACTGCGCTCCCATGAACACATGCAGAGCACACCTCTCGACACACTTGTTTCCAAGGGGAAAAGACAGCAGACAGGTTGCTATACTGCAGTGTTTGGCTTGAAGCTGGCAGCTCCCAGTTCAGACTAACTCAAGCCATAGGCTCACCGACCCATTCTCATAAGTACTGATAACTTAAGAACAGCAAAGTTGGAGTAAGTGAGCATAGCTAGGATACAGAATTGTTAATATTCTATCTCCTTCACATGAGGATTTAGGGGCCTCTCAGAGTCACCCCACAAACATGACAACTGCAACCACTCAATGCTGATTCAGATCAGTTGCAACTTAGCAGCAAATCAGTTTCTTGTACATAACTAAGTTATTCAAAGATTATCCAGCTACTAGCAGGCAATATTATCACATACTCGCGGAGATGTTTTTGCAATGAAAGGCCTTCGGTAACAGACAACCAGGTTGAGACAAACACAGTTACAACACCGCTCTATGCAACTGCATCAAGTAGATAACATTGGACTAACAGCAAAGCTTTCAGACATCACATAGCACCAAGGCCACAGCGCTTTGTAAGCACTGACGAAAGTGATGCACAGCCTCTTCCAAGAGGCAGCTAACACATAACCTGCCTACTGCAGAATCTATGCTGAGAAAGAAACCGACAACCAAACAGCAGAGCAGCTCATGGTCTCCTCTGGGGAGGAGCAGGGTGTTTGTCTAGAACACCAAGCACCTCAGTACAGGTTGCTGAAGACCACATAGGACACAGACCTGCTCCCACACCAGTCCACCAGTGAGCCATGAGTGATGGTGAACCACTTAAGTCCCATCACAGCGACAGCTTGGAAGGTCCAGTTTAGAAGCTTCCCCATAACATGAGAGAAGCGAGTCTGGGCAACAAAGAGATTTCTCCCACCTGGCCTTTAACACTGGAAGGAATAAAGTCACGCCTTTAAGCACCAGCTGGGCTGCGGTCCTGGTATTCAGCTGTCTTACATCTCCTTGCAGTGCAGTTATTAAGCATGAATAAAGTGCAACCTGTTCAGAGATGGAATAAACACAGACATGGACAAGAGATGCAACGACCAGTCACAAAATCTGTGCTGTGAGCAGCAGCTTCTTGTTTCTGGAACCACTTTCCACCAGCTGAGGAGCACAAACTCTGGGAGTGTTTGCACTGACAAGGAGGGTGCTGACTTTTGCAGGTCCAGGTGCTTTTGCTCTTAAGCACCGTGTAAAATCAGAGATTCCTTTGGGAAACGCTTCACTCCCACTGTTTCTCCCTCGCAGGACGGAACGCAAAGCTCCCCTTCTGCCAGGGTTTCTATCGATTAACGCCTCATTAAAAACCCCTAATTATGATCGTTATCCCTCACCCACTCATTGCAAAGCGCAGGGCCACAGCCCCCCAGACGACAGCTCCCGCGGGCTGCACTCACAACGCTCCGCCATGTCACAACCCACGGCACGACCCGCGCTGTCACAGAGCCCCTCCGCCGCTGCCCCCGGAGCTCCTTCACCGCTGTCCGTAACGGGCAGCCCCGGCACTCCCAAGCGGGGCCGCTGCTGCAGGCCGAGGGGCAGCGGTGCCGCGGCCCAGCCCCTCACAGCAGCCCCGCCTCAGGCCTAGCGGAGCCCCGCGGGCTCCTCCCGCCCCCGGCCCGCTCGCACAGCTCCCACCTGCCGGACCCGGTGCAGGGCGTCCACGAACCCCTCGGGCTTGATCCCCACGGGCGCCGCGCTCTGCCCCTGCGCCAGCTCCGCCATGGCC
>JASSUY010036537.1:0-14385 GCA_032466535.1 Forpus xanthops
GAAGGGAAGGGAAGGGAAGGGAAGGGAAGGGAAGGGAAGGGGAAGGGGGAGGGGAAAGGGGAAGGGGAAGGGGAGGGGGAAGGGGAGGGGGAAGGGGAGGGGGAAGGGGAGGGGGAAGGGGAGGGAAAGAGGAGGGGAAAGGGAAGGGGAAGGGGAAAGGATGAGTCTTTTTCAGTTGGAAGGGACCTACAACAATCATCTAGTCCAACTGCCTGACCACTTCAGGGCTGACCAGGAGTTAAAGCATGTTATTAAGGGCATTGTCCAAATGCCTTTTAAATACTGACAGGCTTGGGGCATCAACCACTTCCCTAGGTAGGCTCCTCCAGCGTGTGACCATGCTCTCAGTAAAGAAATGCTTCCTAATGTCCAGTGTAAACTTCCCCTGGCACAGCTTTGAACCAATCCCACATGTCCTACCACTGGATATCAAGGAGAAGAGCTCAGTACCTCCCTTTCCACTTCCCTTTCTCGGGAGGATGTGGAGATGTTTAAACTTACACAAGTATTTAAGATTCCAGTCTGTAAACTGTCACTAAGTTTGCAACACAGTTAAATAAACTAACGTCTACGGGGCATTTATGCATTTACTAAAACCATATGAAGTTCTATTAGCAGTTGTGGAAATTTTAATCATAGTGTCTACTGAGATCCAATGAACTGTATCTTTCCAAAAAGAAAATAAAAAAAAAATAAAGGAGAAAATCTCCACGAAATGAAAGCATATTTCCAAGTAATTCATGCTTTCTAAATCAGTATCTATTTTCACCGTTGGTTTCTTAAAACTTTTATGGAAAGAAAAACCAAATCAAAGAGCAAGAGCTGCTGACTTGGTAAATCATGGCTTAAGTGAAGCTATCCAAGTTCTTTAAATTTTATTTATTAGCTGAGTTTTTACATAGCATTTCTGTCAAACTGTGTTCAAATAAAAATACAACACACCTAAAAGATACAAAGACAGTATTTAAAAATTAGTTTTATGGACTCTTGCAAATACGTTAGAAACATAAAATTTCTCTCTTAAATAAATAAAAGAAGTAGTGCCAAGAAGTGCTCTAAAATTTTAAAAGTTAAAAATGTTAAAAATGAAAATACAAGTTGATGCTCGTGTCTCTTTTCAAAACAGCTAAAATAGAAAAAAAGTGACAATAAGAACCCAGTTTGCATTACTGAATTGGATGTTGACAGAGTTTTGCATCTCTACCTGCTAAGCACTTTTGACAATCTAGCATTGTCTTTCAAATTTTCTGCACTCCAATTGAAAGTTTTATTATAAATGAAAGTCAATTTTCCCACTCTTCCAGTGTGACTTTGTTGAACTTTGAATAAGCCAACCCCACTGAAGAAAATATTGTATCTACAGCAGCTACTGAAGCTTTAAGTAAAAGTAATTGCATAAAAAGCTTTTAGTTATGTAGAGAACAGTGTGGAAAAAACTAATTCTTGAAAAAGAGAAAAAAGAAAATACTGGAATTTATCCATTCTAAAGATTATCACAACAGTAAACCTTATGTACTATAAAATAAAATGCTGTGAATTAGTAATGAAATTTGCATTTACCTAATGATCATTTTATCCAATTTTATATCCCATGTAATTATATTTGCATGTCAGATTTATATTTAACTATACTCAAATATATTTATGTCACTATAATTTGAAAAAGGTAACTTAAGAGGCAGCTTATACATTTTCAAATAACCATAATAAATAATGCTGGCCTAAAGACATGACAGTTGAACACATCTAATCTTGCTGAGATAAGGTCTGAATGGTATTGGACAGGATATCACTTGGAAATCTGGAATGCTGGAGGCACAAGCAAGGCTAATGGCTTGCAAATTACTATACTATATAAAAAAAAGCTTTGCCTTAGGTACTCATAAGCTGAAATATAATTTCAAGTTAGCATATCTAAAAAATGAATAAAATTTACATTAAATGCCTGTTTTTTTAGAAAAATCATAGTCACTGCTTTCTCTTGTTCTCTCTTTTCTTTCTCTTCAGTATTATTGCTCCCGCAGCTTTTTATCTTGCTTACTTAATCCTGTACTCTACTCCTGGTAGGTCATCCACTAACAGACAGGAACATGGCATTACAAAGGCATGTGCCAGTGATAATGATCGCTTTCCTCCCATCACACTTTTGTTTCCTCCACAGTCAATCTGGCATTCTTCATCTACTTCAAACCTTCCAATAAGGTGCAAGGGATGCATACTTTAAATCATTGCCCAAAATACAGACAATTTTTAAGAATATATAGTAACAATATGTTTCACTTCGAATCATAGAATGGTTTCGGTTGGAAGGGACCTGTAAAGATTGTCTTGTCCCACTCATCGCGCAATGAACTCTAACACCTTCCACTAGACCAGGCTGCCACAACCTCCCTGGGTAACCTTTTTCAGGTCCTCACCAACCTCACACTGAAGAACTTCTTCCTAACAGCATATCTGTATATACCCTCTGTCAGTTTAAAGCCATTCTCTCTTGTCCTGTCACTACATGCCCTTGTAAAAAAGCCCCTCTCCAGATTTCTTGTAAGACCCCTTTAGGTATTGGAAGGCTGCTATAAGGTGTCTCCAGGACCTTCTCTACTTCAGGCTGAACACCAACTCTCTCAGCCTGTCTCCATAGCAGAGATGCGCCAGCCCTCTGGACTCACTCCAGGCTGTCCACATCCTTCTTGTGTTGGGGGCTTGCATGGACCTCCTCAGAAACCAACACAAGCAGTTTGATTAGAAGTAGTAAATACAAACATCCTGAAATGCAAGCCCCATTTAGCATGAAATATTGTGTTTCACCTTCATACTTGGTTTCATTCTAAGGCTATCGACTTCCCTGATGATGGTAGCATGTGTTTCACCTTTCTACTTGGTATCATTCTGAGGCTATTGAATTCCCTGATAATGGTAGCATGCCATTGATCACTGCATCATTGTGGGTAAAGCAGTAGCTCATTTATGAATCTTGAGAGGAAAACCCTGGGCAAACCAGAAACCAACAAACCCATGGGTCATGAAGGAACCAAGGTAGCCTGACAGGACATGCAAACATAGGTAAGATCAGCCATAGCAAGTCAAATGGAAAGTCAGTAACTGCTAGGGGATGCATATGGAAGAATGCTTTAATCAAGGACTTGATGTTTCAGGTGGTATTTAAAATCAGACACAGGATCTTCTCCCTCCTCCAAGACAGGCTGTAGGACACTCAGGGACATTGTTGCCTTAGTACTGCATTCTGCAGGCCAAATCTATTTCACAGTTTGCTGCAGTACCTGTCAGTAGCATTAAAAAAAAAAAGTGCATCTCAAAAGATTTAACTATTGGTTTTTGAAAAATCACTTGAAAAATGTCTGAATCTATAAGGACTCTTCATCTTCCTATGCAGAGAAACTGCTGACCAAATAAGTTAGACAGTGACAAAGTTAATCAGAATTCCTACACAGAATTCACAGAATATGTAGTCAGTTCATTTTTTCAGCTGTATCTTTCAGTAGAGGGAAACATGCCCTGATACACAGTCATGCCGCAGATGAGGAAAACAGTCTGCAGATATTTAATGTAGATTTATGAATAAAATAATCTTTTTTTTTAATACAGAATACTACTGAATTATAAATTTGAATCAAAAAATACAGTTTTACTCATCACTTCATCTCATTCTTTAATGATTCAAAGGAAGAGAAAAAACACCAGAGAAGGTGTTGAAGCAGAAAAGCTTTACAGAAACTCCTTATGAGCACATGGCATGACGAATATCTGCCATACGCCCTCAAGACTGAACCAAATCATGCCAGAGAATAACAAGACCAATGCTGCTGGTGCTACATCTTGAGGAAAAGAAATAGTTCCATATATCTCTGTTCTCTTTTTGCTTTCACTGAACAGGAGGGAAAGACTGAAAGCCAAAAGCACAAAAAGTTGAAGATGTTTCTTTGTTTTTGTGAACCTTGGACCAATGGGAAAAGGGAAAAGAAGAAATATTCTCCAAAGTAGTAACTGTTCCATAATAGTCACCTGCAGTTTAACTTCATCCTCAATAAAGGTACAAAAGACTTACTGTGTTAGTAGTAAACTCAAACACAGGGAGCCCTTGGATAAAAAGACCATTAATTTGAAGAGCCTTAGTACAAGTTAACTGGAAACCCAGCATACAGCATACATACTGTTTAGCTCTTTGACATAAATTTTTCATGTTCTGATAAAACTTTTAGTAATATAAGCAAACCTTGCAAAGATGAATTTTATTTCTTCTACTGTTACTAAACAGAAATATATAAAATGTAATGTCCCTGAAGAGTCCAAGTCCAAACTCCTCCAATTCACACTAATCCATAAAAAATCCACTTGCATGTGTGTGAATTCTTTCAATCACAGTATAAATGCCTGTAGGTCTAAAAAAGCATATTAAAAGGCAACCTTTAATCCATCCAAAAGAAGTTAACCTTTTGAAACAACTATAGATCTACTTTGAAAATTTACAGATTACTTTGAAAATGGTATTTTTTGAGTTATCACTTGAAATACATAGAATCATAGAATTATAAAATAGGGATGGAAAGGACCTTAAAATCATCTAGTTCCAACCCCCTTGCCATGGGCCGGGACACCTCCCACTAAATCATGTCACCCAAGGCTCGGTGCAACCTGGCCATGAATACCACCAGCGATGGAGTATTCACAACTTCACTGGGCGACCCAGTGAACCTCCAGCTTGGAGGTGTTGGTCGACGAGAAAATGAACATGAGCCAGCTCCAGTTTGTGCTCACAGCCCAGAAAGCCAACCATATCGTGTGCTGCCTCAAAAGGAGTGTGACCAGCAGGTCGAGGGAGGTGATCCTGCCCCAACACTCTGCTATTGTGAGACCTCACTTGGAGTATTGCGTACAGTTCTGGTGTCCTCAACATAAAAAGGACATGGAACTGTTAGAACAAGTCCAGAGGAGGCCAAGAAGATGACCAGGGGACTGGAGCACTTCCTGTGCGAAGACAGGCTGAGAAAGTTGTGGCTGTTCAGCCTGGAGAAGGCTGTGTGCAGATGTCATAGCAGCCTTCCAGTATCTGAAGGGAGCCTATAAGGATGCTGGGGAGGGACTCTTCATGAGGGACTGTAGTGAGAGGACAAGGGGTAATGAGTTAAAACTTAAACAAGGGAAGTTCAGATTGGATATAAGGAAGAAGTTCTTTACTGTAAGGGTGGTGAGGCACTGGAATGGGTTGCCCAGGGAAGTTGTTGCTCATCCCTGGTGCTGTTCAAGGTCAGGTTGGACATAGCCTTGGGTGACATGGTTTAGTGTGAGGTATCCCTGCCCATGTCAGGGGGTTTGGACCTAGACGATCTTAAGGTCCTTTCCAACTCTAAGTATTCTGATTCTATTTTATGTCATGTGGGACAGTGTCGGATGCTCTGCACAAGTTGAGGTAGACACCATCAACTACTCTACCCCTGTCCATGTTCCTAATTTCTTTTTTTTTGGAAGAGTAAAACTCATACCAGAAAAAGACATAAACCACTTTTGGCAACCTCTGTGGCATAGTTGATCCAAGTATTCAGCACATGTTGATATCTCAAGTTCCAGAGTATGGAAATACTGCCAAATACTTACTTCATGAAGGCAATCACAACCAGTGTTTACAAATCCACGACATGGCTTTGATATTTTCTTTCTGAAAATCCACATAGCTCTGTGTATTTGGCTACCAGAGGGCAATCCCACACGCACAGGCACAAGAAACAAGCATGGAAAGTGGCATGGGAGTAATTTTAAGAACCTAAGTAAACACTCCAGGGCAAAAATTGGCATAAAATACAGGCTTGATCAAAAATACTATCAAAACCCCCTCTTTATCTTCACCAATACACCACATCTCTCTGCTTTCTAGACTGGGTCCTTAAACTGGATGCTGCTAAGAAGAATTTTTATAATATTTTTTTTCTTTGTGCAAACACGACCTAACTAGCTACAAGAAACTGCAAATAGAACTATGCAGAAGTCCAGCCAAAGCAGCACTCATAGCTTTGCAAAGAGACTCTGGCAGCATCTTTGGAATTTCTTCAGTGCTATCTACAGTACAGTAAATCTAGAAGTATTTATGAAGCATTTACTTTGGGTCAGTGCAGCTCATGGTTTGTATTCTAATCCCTGTTAAATACTACAGCAGTACAGGACATCTTGTGAAAAATGTGTTAGTCTTCTTGGTCTTAGAGGATAAATTTACATTTTTCATGTAATACTCTCTAGTGACATGGCTTAGTGGTGGCCTTGGCAGTCCTGGGGTAATGGCTGGACATGATGATTTAATGGTCTTTTCCAACCCAGCTGATTCCACGATTCTATGATGCAGACAGACATGATATGGATTTTCAGGAAAACATTAATAAAATAGAATTGTTGGCCTTTTAAAGTGCTTTATTACGCAACAACTTCGAAAAAAAAGATCATGAAGTCTGAAATGCATTAATTTACATAAGCTTTATACTTGTATTTGCAATCTACTTTAAAAGAAAGCAGAAAGCAGCATAGTTTTTCAAGCATTGTTCTTAAATGCATAATTGAAAATGACTTTATAAATAATATATGAAAAAATACATAATTCTATGAAATACTCTTGTTTTGACTCATAATAAAGCTAAAAAACTCTCTAAAAACATTTGTAGAGAAGATTCTGCTGAGAGCTTACCTAGTTATACCTTATTGTTAATTCATAACAGCCTGTATTTGATAATTGCTTTTTGAATAGCAGTCCCTTTTCAGTGGGTTGTATAGAAATTAGTAGCAAATATTCATGCACAGGAACACAGTAAGCCTTACCCTGAGCCTCTGAACTTGACAGCCTTGTTTCTCCGTCATTTTCAGAAAGTGACTGAAGTTTGACTCATCAAGCAGGAGATACACTGCAATCCCTCTAGCAGATGCCTCCACAATTTCTCTAAAAATATCCACATCTGTAAACATATCCATAACAATGGCAATGACCTGAACAAAACAGAAATGATGGAAATTATTATATTGTATAAACACATATATAAAACTCTTCATGGAAGCTTGCACTGGGCAGATAACAGTAATATATTTTATGCATCCAGAAAGTTCTAATATTTTCCATGTGGTACCACTTAACCTGGAAGGCTTTTCTAGACCATTGGATATGCTTTTTGAGAAGTCAGATGATCACATGTGTCATTTGTCACATGTACCAAAGCTTTATAAAAAGTTATGTTGTGGGTATGTATAGCAGTTGCTTATATGAAGAAAACAAAAGCCAGTGTAAGAGAAAGTAAGGGGAAACAGCAATGTAAACACACAGTTAAAAATAAACCATCAAAATAAAACTTCAGTGTGCAGTGTGAAAATATTTTCAGATAACATTTTTGTGCAAGGGGCTTTTTCATCTTTCATAATCTTCTCTAAAGCTAATGGCTCAAAGGCCTGAAAGACTCAATAAGCAGACATTGAAGAGCTGGAGGAGTTGAGGACATCAGAATCCATGCTCATTCAGCAGTCTTACTGGGATGAAATTTTCTCAGCTAGTGAGAGCTTGAAAAATATTAGAGTACTGAACACCAGCTACTGATACCATTAAAGCTATGGAAGGTAAGTAGTTCTGATTGGGAAAAACAATGTCTTGCTAATGGCATCTTGCAGATGATATATTGTTGATGTTTTGGGGAAGTGATTTGGGAAGAACTAGCTTGAAGCATTAGAGGAGATAATAGAGGGACAACAGGTATCTGTGTAACTTAAAAATAACATTCTTATACACTACAGTGTTCATAAAAAGTTTCAATGAGATGTATCAGCTGCAAATTCAAATCAGAGGATCATAGAATACTTAGGGTTGGAAAGGACTTAAGATCATCTAGTTCCAACCCCTCTGTCATGGGCAAGGACACCACACACTAAATCATGTCTCCAAAGACTCCATCCAACCTCACCTTGAACACTGCCAGGGATGGAGCATTTACAACTCCCCTGGGCAGCTCATTTCAGTGCCTCACCACCCTCACAGTAAAGAATTTCTTCCTTGTATCTAATCTGAATTTCCCTGTTTAAAATTAAACACATTCCCCCCTGTCCTGTTGCTACAGTCCCAAATGAATAGTCCTTCTCCAGCATCTTCATAGGCCGCCATCAGATATTGGAAGGCTGCTATGAGGTCTCCACTCAGCCTTTTCTTCTTCAGGCTGAAAAGCCCAAATAGTCTTTCACAGTTACCTGAGCACGCTTGATAGTGAGCTTTACCATTGTCACTAATCTTTAAACTATCTGTACCCCAACTATTATGGAGAAATTAAGTTACAGTCACTCATCTTACTTCAGAATTGAAGCATTTACCTCATTCACAAAATTTGTTAAATGCTATTGCATGCACTCAGGTAAAAGTTATGTCTCCTGTCAGCTGTGAGAATAGTTCAGTTGTTTTTGAATCCTACCTGCTTAGAACTAAAAAAAACTTCATTTATGCCAAGCATGTATTTAAAACACTAGAAATATTAATGGAAGCTGACATACAAGAAATAAAAGTAAAATAACAATGTCATTAGGAAAGGTAAAAAGCTCCTGAAGGAGAAGAAATGAAAGGATTAGGCCACATTGTAACATGTCTCCTATCAATAAAGAGGCTCTTTACAAATTCACAAGTCAGAGAATAACAGAATAGCATGAAATATAATTGAATACTTTCAAAAATCTTAGGCAATATGTTCATGCAGCAAGTCATTCATCTTATTGACTTTTTGAAAATAAAACCTAAATGTGACTTTTAACGGCACTAGTTATATTTCTTTATCTAAATTGGAAAGGAAAGACTGAAACCCTGTCATGATTTAAGCCCAGCCTGTAACATAGAACCATGCAGTCGCTCGCTTACTCCTCCCTCCTTCTTCCTCCCCCCACTCCTGGAGGGATGTGGAGGAGAATGAAAGAATGCAACTCCCACGGCTGAGATAAGAACAGTCCAGTAACTAAGGTATAACACAAACCACTGCTGCTACCACAAACAGTAATAATGATAAGGAAAATAACAAGGGAAGAGAATACAACTGCTCAACATCTGCTGACTGATACCCAGCCTGGCCCGAGCAGCGATCTAGCCCTTCCAGGTAACTGCCCCCAGTTTATAAAGTGGGCATGACGTGCTGCGGTATGGAATACCTCTTTGGCTAGCTCTGGCCAGGTGTCCTGCCTCTGCTTCCTCCCGGCTTCCCTTCCTCCCTGGCAGAGCATGCGTATTACTTAGCAACAATGATAAACATTATCAGTGCTGTCCCTGGGTCAAAAGTCAAAAATACAGCACTGCACCAGCTACTAAGAAGGAAAAAAATGATTGCTACTGCTGAACCCAGGACAAACCCACAAAAGTTTTATCTTGACTCTAAGGGCACCATCACTTTCAGACTGCACCTTCTGCTTGGCCTTGTATCTGAAACACACAATGCTAACTGAACATGGCAACTCTATTTATTCATCTGTCTTGTTTCACTTATGTCTTAGCAGAAATCTGCCAAGATATAGCAAGTGCTTTAGGTAAAAAGACCAAAGAAACAAGTTTGTTCTTAAATATTTCTATTTCATCACCAGTGTCCCACTCCCTCTGAACTCCCTAATTTCTTTTTAACCTTTCCTTTAGTTCATATCCCTTAGAAATAGGTCTCATTACATTCAAGGGTCTATTTAAATGCAAGAGAGAAATCTTGAATGGATTCATTAGCATATGCTGGCATGAATACATTAAGTATTCAGAATCAATAGTACAGCCTTCAAAAATCGTTCTAACGTTTTCGTAGGGCAGATATCTAAAATGCTATCTCATTTGCAGCATGTTTGGCTAAAAAAAGACTATAATACTGGAAATCCAAAGAAAATAAAAAAAAACCCAAGAATTAGTAATAAAACCTAAAAAACAACTATAGTGGCCATATCTGTCTTTAGGAAGAGGGAAGGAGAGAAATAAGTAAGAAAGCAGGCCAGTAAACTGATGGCATAAGGAGGCATGAATGCTACTATGTAGATATCTTGTAACTTGTGAATGAACAGGAAGACCCTCTTCCTCTTCACTAGTAGAATTTTTCTTAAATCATTTACCTCATTAATTTTGGAGTTAATTCTGCAAAGCATTCAAGTAATCTTGCAAGAAATAGTAGATTTCAATTCCAGAGTTGGAATAGGGATTACGTTTTGAAACCTAAGGCTTCCACTAGCTGAAAAATCTTCACCAGATTTAAGAACATGCATGCAAAAGAACAGTTGTATCTGACAACCAATTGGACATTCGTTTGTTCATTCCCTGGAAACCAAAGATGACTCTAGTTGTATTTCCTCATTAGCTTGCCCATTCACTGTTAGCAACACTATTAATCTAGTCAACACAAATGTAATTAGACTGAATTGCTGGAGGAAGAAGATTGCCAAATTTGAACCATTCATATGGCATACATTGATTAATATTCATTGATGAATCATTTACAGTGGTAAGATCACTTGTATATACTAATTTCTACAAATCAGAGTAGCTGTTAGATCACATACTATAGGTTTTGATGCAGAGAGTGGATTCCATTAATGTCCCAGAATATCCTGGCTTTTAAATGCACTAAACTTCCTTCAATATTTTTTTTTTTTCTTGGGGGGTGGGGAATAGGTGGGGTTGTGCAGAAAGGGTACATTTCCCTATGCATTTGCTTACTTTGCAGAAGGGAGTATTAAGCTTGGGGAAGGAAAAAGCCAATATGGCATTCGGGGTCCCAAGTTTTGATTACTTAAAGAAACCAAGACTAGGAAGTTACCTCAAAAGAAGTTTTCTATAGCATGTATCTACCTTTACTTAAAGCTGCAGCAACAGCTGCAGGATTAGTTATTTGCTGTGTCACTTTGGAAGAAAAGATTTCACTAGTATGTTTTTATATTTGTTTTTGCAATTGCAGACCTGATTTCTAGCCTGATACTTATAAGAAGCCACAAAACAGTGAAAGCCAGGAGGAAAGAAAAATTGAGAGAATTCAAATTGCAAAAAATAGGTCAGAAAAATGCCCATTCCACAAATTCTGTTTCCTATGGCCACAACAATACTATGCCGTGTCAAGACTATCACCCAAGGCAGAACACTCCAGTGTCATACAGAAGGCTCCCTTATAAACTGCCATTTCCTTTCCAAAGCATATTTGTTTTTCAAAATGCAGAGATCTTTTCAAAAGCAAGAACTAATGCTTTTACGGGGAATACAAAGGTCATTCAAGCATGCAGGGGGACACCAGACGAGTCTAGCAGTTTTCTGCTGAAAGCAACCAGAATTCTGGAAGAACTTTCCAAACCCTGAGAAACCGATTATTACCCTGATCAAAATGACCCTCAGTTGGAAATAACTGAGCATTTTACACTCCCAGAGAGGTGAAAATAATTCACGGAGCAGACACTTGCTGTGCATAATATCGCATAACACTGATAATTATGCATAGCAAGAGTTAACTACCACCACCCAATTTGGTATTAGATAGCATATTTCAGTGATCAACTAAAAGTAAAGACAGTGCAGGATTTCCTTTTATTTTTTTTTTCCTTTTTTGTATATACTAGCCTTCTTTCCCCTAAACTAAATTTAAATAACCTTAGAAATTAGCTCTATTCAAAGGCTTATATGGAAGAAAGTTTCAATCCCAACTGTACAAATGCATCTATCACTAAACATCTCCTGAGCATATCTAGGGGAGTGTGACCAAGCATTTCAGAGCTGGAGCACTTGCTCTGTGAAGAGTATATGAAGGAGCTGAATTTTTTTAGTCCAGACCAAAGATAGGTTCAGGGGCTCTTACAGCAGACCCCAGTGCTTTACAGAGAAGGTCTTGAGGAGATGAAGCCACGTTCCTCATAGTGGTGGCAGGACAAGAGACAGTGGTCAAACTGAAATAACAGCAGTCCTGACTGGATATAGGGAAAAAACCCTTATTCCTCCAAGAACAGCACAGCAGTAGAGCGGGTTGTCCAGTCTCTATCCTTGGAGGTTTTCAAAACCCAACTGGATAAAGTCCTGAACAACTTATTCAGGTACTATCAGTCTCCCTGCTTTCAGTAGGAGGTTGGACTGGAGACCTCCTGAAGTTGCTTCCAATTGACCAAGTCTGCAATTCAGTGATTCAGAGATCTTCACCTCCATCATTGTCAAAACCCAAGTGAATTTCGACGTGTTTAGAATTACAAATTTTGCTGTGGGACTTAAAGAAAACAAGAAAAAAGTTTATAAATAAAGAATACTAAGAAGGAAGGTTTTTCTGCTTTACTTCTTTCATTTTGGGTAAGAATTTTGGTAAGAAAATCAGTAGACTTTAACCTTCATAACTCAGTTTTAGAACATCAAAATCAACCCTTTCAATGGGTGTGTTCTGAAATTAAAGCATAGAGGTAATGAAAGTCCTTTATTGCTTGTGTTCTGTAAATCTGTCTTGTGAACTACTGACAGTTTCATTAACCCCAATATATTCACTTCTTTCAGAGCACTAATTATGATTCTTTAAGGTGTATCTTGCAGAATGTGTCATTTAACACCTCCTGTGCTATAAACAGTAAAAAAGAGGAATTCTCCAATGTAGCTGTTTTCCTAGGTCAGACTCTACTAAAAGGACACCTACCATTATATCAATAACCAAGTAGGAAATAATGCTAAAGACCTATCCTACACTGCAAGAGTACTGATTTCTTTTAACCTATGTGAGGCTCGCTTCAGGCATGCTGTGACAAATTTCCATATCACTGTGCAGTGCTTTGGAATGCCTCTGCCCTTTCTCACCCAAGATCAAAGCAGCTCATTTCAGATAGAAATGTTAACTCTATTTTCGTTGACCTTTTCCCTGGCACTCCAGTCAGATTCCTTTTCAAAGATCTCTTATTTTGCAGAGACTCTCTTTATGACACAGGCTTGGTGTTATCTGAATCTGGCCTTTCTCAGAGAGCAGGCATATCACGATGCTTACAACAGTGCAGAAAGAATCAATGGTACTGCATACCTTGCTGTTAGCAGCAGGACACAGGCAGAAATTTGACTGGGTGGGTTTAAGGCACCATAAAAGTAAGACAAATTTTGTGATCAAAACATATCCTACAGAGCCTTCCCACTTGTAAGCTACATAATACATCCCACAAATTATTATGTTTTTTTTTTTAATTATGTTATGCTCTTGTTTATGGTTGAGGGTCTAGATTCAGTTTGTGCTTGCTGCAATTCCTATTAGCAGAATCCAAAAAAATCATCTGATATTCTTACTGTTGCTAACACCAGAGTGCTTCTAAGATGATAGCACATTAATTTCATAATAATTTTCAAAATCAAACACAGCTCTGAAATGCTTTGCATAACACATCCTTCTACTTCAAAACATACTTTGAAACAATTGTGATTTGCACCTGAATATCTCAGGTCACCTTTGGGCTGGCTGTTATTGCTGAGGTCTCCCATAGCAAATGTAGCAGATCAGAAGTCTTGAAACAAAGGACCAAAGAGCAGAATAATGGCAGGAGCCCTCATATGAAAATAGAACCTAGATACAATAATAAAATTAGTAATAAAACATCTGAGTGTGACCTATTCTCCTAAAATTTCTGTGGCAATGTCATGGAGCAACTACTGAGCTAATTTATACCTAGGCAATTGCCATGAAGCTAATGTCACTGCTTGTAGTATATTATCACCAAAATTCACTCCCTGTGATCATATTTGATTTATTTAACTGGCTTCTGCATAGAGAGAGCAATAGACCATGTAATAAATGTAAACTATTAATTTGCTGATTATGGTTAATTTGCTTATTAAGCGAGGCTGGTAGGAGAGAAAAAAATAATAAAAATTTTACTGAATGATTTGTATTCATTATAGTTGAACAATTACATGTAGTGTGTGTATGATAGGTATGTAACCACTGTAAATCTGTAGGTTCCTAAACATAGTATCCAAGAAAGTATTTACAAGGCCATAAAACAATGCTGGACTAACAAAGCTAAACAAGCATGACGAGCTGAAAGAAACCCTTTATCTATGAGGCTGAAGCCCCTGCAGCCTCCCAAAGACAGTTGAGAAGGGGGTAGAAGAACCAACAAGGGACATGCGTAAGGGAAGAAGGTAAAAAGTTCAACCCTAAAAACTGGGACAAAGGTGACTGAGGAAGACTCTTACTTCATCCTGAGATCCTCACCCAGGACCACCAGGAGGCAATGTGCATGCAGAAAGAACTTATGTAACTAATTATCAGAGGAAGCGAGGACGAATTTACATATTATAACCCCTTAATAAATATGTACGTATAGGCTTTATAAAACAAGTAACTGTATTATCCCGGGTGTGCTTGTTGGTGGAGCGCAGACTCCCAGTGCACCCAGCGCTGCTTTGCTTATTGC
>JASSUY010036538.1:0-15874 GCA_032466535.1 Forpus xanthops
CCTAGCTTCCCGCACAACATCTCTGTATTCTTCCCAGGCCACCTGTCCTTGCTTCCACCTTTTATAAGTCTCTTTTTAACTTTGAATTTTCCTCAGCAGGTCCTTACTCTTCCAAGGAGGTCTCCTGGCCCTCCTGCTGCACTTCCTTCTAGTTGGGATGCAGCACTCCTGAGCTTCTTGTAAGTGATCCTTGAATATCAACCAACAGTCTTGGGCTCCCCTGCCCTCTAGGGCTATATCCTATGGAACCTAATTTCTAAAAAAAAAAAATTTAAGGTATAAGGGGTCAGGCAGTGGAAGGATTTCAAAAGACTGCTTCATAGCTTTTAAAGTTCCTTCTATGACGGGGACCACTGACTGCAGTCTGCAAAGATACTAAATACTGTCATTTCTGCTGTCTTGTTCGTCAATGCTGATTTCTCCTCTTTCTCCTTCTTTTCCAAAGACACTGTTAGTTTTAACACTGGGCATTCCAAGATTACAAGCGTTTTGTCTGAATGGTCATATTTTTGGCCTTTGTTAATTTCCTCAACTGCTTTTTCAAAATCAGTATTTTTTTAATTGGTCATTTGAGCTTTTTTTAGTGACGTTGAACTGTGATGCATGTCACTTCAGGAGCATTTTCCAAACATTGTAGGTGTCATGGAGCAATTTTAGCATAAAAAGAAGAGTATAACTAGAGATGGTGGGGGAGCAAATTACATTTTGTGTATATATAGTGTTAAATGCTTCCATTAGTTGCCATAGGGATGGGCAGAAGTTGGTCTGAAATGACAGCTTTTCTGATGCTTGATGTGTTTAGAAAGAAAACATTCGGGGGAGGGTTTTTTATTGTTATTATTATTATGGGAGTCGTTTATAGGGGAGGGGAAAATATTAAAGTCGTATTTCTCAAAGAAATGCAGAAATGCAGTGGGGTTCCATATGCATGCCTGTCATCCCCTTCACCTCTCTTCAGAAAAACTGACCTCTATGAAGCATCTTTGTTGCTTCAAGGATGTAATTCCACTGCTGCTCTGAGCTTCACATTTCCTTCTGTTGTGCAATACTAGAACTCGTGAAACCTGGTTGTCAGGTCAGGCATTTCTATTTTCTTGCTCTAACATTAATTTGGCTTGAATATTGGAAATGAACAGAAAGCAAGCCTTGGATTTTTATTTACACTATGATCATGTCAAAAAGATGAGGTGCAAGTCACGTACCTCAGCATGTCATCAAGCCTACAGCCTTTTTATGATGTTAAAACTATCATTCACACCAAGAGCGACCAGGAGTAGGATGCCAGCTGTTTGTTTTGCTGGCATTCAGGACCCTGGAAATTCTGTGTCGATTCAACACAAGGGGACACTTACTAGTTTTGCCAACTAAAAAATGTAAATGGTTCAGAAACATCTACTACACAATATGCAAATGAGAGTTAATCAGGAGGCTTAATGCTACAACATTCAGTGTTTCTGAAGGTAGTCTGTAAGAGAAGGATCTGTCCTGTAAGGAATGAAACTGAGGCACTGTGCTTAGCAAGTCTAATCGAAATTCACTGGATTTTTCAACAGTTTTAAAAAAGTTTTTAAACAAGCACCTGTGATTTGTTTTGATTTTTTTTAAGCCTAACTTAGAGTCTTTGACACAAGAACCTTTTTTCTTCATTTCCTGAAGGCAATGTTTTATTAAAACTATTTATCATCCTGGGGGGCACTGAGCAAACACTGAATGTTGTTTTGAGAAGACCACCCATAGACTGTGAAATATCATTTGTCATGGCAATTATTTGCAGTCTGTCTGTACATGCTGTTCTGTTAGTTCCTGGGGATACACCTCACTAATATGACTGTAGTGACTTTAATAATTAGTGAAACTTGGGCAAAGAATAAAAGCATAATTTTTCCTTTCAACAGAGTTGACTGAAAATAAGTACAACTCACATAAAACACTGGACCTGTCCTTGGTTGATGCTTTTTAGAAACTGCCTCCAGTCTGGTGTTCTATTCAAAGACCTGATCTTCTGTCAAGCTGAAAAAACTGGAAGAGAGGATCTGCATTAGTTGTTCCATGGTGGTATGCAAATTTGGTGTGAGTCCTACAAATTCCTAATGAGGATGCAAAGAGGTTTTTCTCAAAGGCAAGCAAAAATTCTTTGAAATCATAAACAACACGAAAAGTTTGAAGTACTCTCCTCAGCCTGCAGTGTATGGTGAAAAATGAGGAGGATGGGGGCAGAAAACAAGCATGCCTGAGGAGACAGAACTAGTGTAGCCCCCATTATGTTAGTAGAACACATAGTTGCAATACACATTCCTCTTTTAGGCCATACTTTTGCTATCAGGCAGAAGTTATTTAACAGCTCTACAGTCTAACTGTTGTTAAGAAAGAATTAAGTTATTCTGGCTTGTTATCTTGCTTGTCATTTTTGACCTTGCATAGACCTTCATTATGCAGTATCAAAACCGTCCATAAAGTATGGAAAGCACAGCAATATATAGTTGCATATTTAAAATGCAAGAAAATAACCAACTTGTGCATCTAAAAGAAAAATCTAAACTGTATGCAAACTAAGCTAAAAGTACACACAAACTTTGGAATAACTCCAATAGTGAGGTACAGTAGTATGTGTCCAGGAATACTCAAAGAATCTGGATGATTTTGTCCACTACATTAATCTGTTTCGTTATGAGTCCTATAAATATTCCCACTGCAAATATGTGACTCCTCAGTAGCTCCAGAGCAACACAGGGTAGGAAACAGATGACAGGTGGATGTTTTTTCTGAAGCTCTTGTGGCTGATCAGTCTTCATAGGGAAGTTAATCATAAAAACCATAGGTTAAAGGTTTTTGAAATCTGCATCATAAGTCGATGTAGTTGTTGGAGGAGAGCACAGTGTAAGAACAGGAACAAGAATGATGTTTATGTAAATTATTCAGGAAACTGGAATTCATATGCATTATTTACCTATGTATGTAGAGTGCCCTCTATATATTAAATCTCATCAGGTTATGTGAGGACTACACCTTGTGACTTCATTATTATTCCATAGTTACGTCTTTCCCTTGCATAATATCAGTTGGCAAGAGGTAATTTGGTTTTGTTCTACCCAGACTGCAATTTCTACATTTTTTTATCAAATGTAATTATGTTACCATATTCATATCCAGATGCGCAGTTACTTCAGAGTTGTTTATCCCATTTAAACCAGCAACCAACTGAAATGAGATTTAGAAATGTTCCACTATCAGTGAATTTCTCAAAGGCCACTAGGAGATTGTAAGCATACAGTCATTTTCACTTTTCTTGTGCTAGTTTTCCCTTCTTTCAATGAAGGTTAAGATTGAGATCATTGGTACCTGTGCTAATGCAAATTGAAGGCATTCCCTATTACAACTTTAGCCAGTCACACTATCCTTTGTGCATGGGATAGCTCAAGCTCTGCTCATTGCTCACACCCAGGAAGGCACAGAGGACAGATGATTTTGTTGTCTGTCATTGCTTCCAGCTGCTCCTTTGAATCTTTTTTAAGTTCCTTTGCCAGAACTCCTTGAAAAGTGAGTAGGATGCTGGAAGGGATGCCACCACCTCTATGACTGCTTCATACTGGTTGGGTGGTGGAGGAAGGTTTACCCGAAAGTTCTATTTTACTAGTTTCATCCATTTCCTCTGCCACAGATAGCTCTGTGTTTTTTCTACTTCCACCAAGTCATCCGTGGGAATGAATTACGGAAAGTTCCCTTTTTTCCATTCCTGTGTATTTTGTTATGGAAAAATAAAATACATCTAGTCGTGTAATTAAGGACAATGATGAAGGTCAGTTAATGCAGAAGAATTTCTGCCTGTATAAGGACTGAAAGATGAGGCTTTAATGTACATGCTTCCCCCCAAATCTCTCATCTCTAATGTGTTTATAATATAGTTATGACTTCAACCTCTCCTCCCTCAAATGAAGGCGTATCAAACTGCCATGTATCATCTTAGAATAGACTTTTACTACGCAGGGTAGATAACCTTTGTTCTCAATGACAGCACTTTTAATACCTTCTCAACTAGCAACTTCTTGAACTTCTTGTTCATGAAACAGGATGCTGGAGCTGCCCCTTTTCGAGCTCATCTCTTCTTCACTGGAGTCCATGCAGTTCTTGCTTTGGAGCTAAGCAACAGGAATGTGACCTTAATGCTATGAAAGCACAAACCAAACCTTCCACTGATTTCAAGAGCCAGAGCTACCTTTATGGTCTCTTCAGTGCTTCTGGTATTGATAATGTTTATGGCAGAAGCAGAGAAAATAAAGACTCCTGCAGTGGAAGTTCCTCATGTTCTGGTTAACATTCTTAAATTCCTGATGACCCAAGGATAGAGTTGTACAAAATGTGTAGAAACTTCTGAAAGCATCAGTGTAGTCTCTATTATGGTAAAGCATCTGTAGCCCTCAGTTGAATATTTTGGTGTTTTATTGTATGTTGTGTACATCATATTTGTCTTGCATTACAAACAAGAAATAGAGAACATATTTGTGTCCTAATTTTGCTAGCAATCCTCTCTTTTTAATATATCTAAGCACAAGACTGATAATTATAATTTCAAAAAAAAACCCATTCTTCATAGCTTAGGGGCTTAAACTTTTATATTCTTCCTTTATTCTGAATGTATCCCACAGGAAACAACTCTGTAATAATCACCTTGCCTACACTTCTTCAGTCACATATTGCATTCTCTCTCCCACTTTCTTTCAGGTTAATATTAGTGTTTGTCAGCAGCAGACTTTTTTCTCCAAGGCTCTGAGTCATTACAGTAACAGTTATGTTCTCAATAGAGAGTTCAGGGTAGGGAAAAAACCCAACCCTATGCCTACGTGCATCTGACTTAGAAAACCAGAAGGCTACTCACACCTTTTGAATGCCAAGTATTCCCCTTGAGGGTTTCTGTTCTTTTTTTCTTTTTTTTTTTCTTTTTTCTTTTTTTTCTTTTTTTTTTTTTTATTTTTTTTTTTATTTGGGAGAAATCAGATATGCTTTAGGAGGTTACTTGAGCTCATGGTGAAGAATTGGCTTCAGATAGCTTCAGATTTTTCCAAAGTGTGACAGCTTTATTCCAAGTATTTCTTTAGCAGAGGTTAGTCAGTTGGTTTAATGGTCTAGCTCACAGAGTTCAGCCTAAGACCTCTGTAGGTATCTGTGTATATTGCAAAACCACTGCACCTGTTATCTTGAACAGGGATCTGTGTTGATAAGAGGTCCAGTCAATAGCTGAATTTTTGCAAGTTTGGCTTCAGGGCTTGACAGAGCATAAGGAAGCATTCAGAGAGCTCTAAAGTACAGTTTCTGGCTCTAGCTACTGTTGTCCTTTCCTGTCCTGCCCCCTAAGGTGCTCTGCTACACTTTGGAAGCCTTCTCTGCGGATCATACCTAACTCAAATCAGATCTGTTTCATCTGAACATTTTTCTAGACATGTAGGCTTTTCAACTGGAGGTAATGGATTTCCCTTTCTGAGGGTAGAGATCTTTTGGGGATGCAGCTCAAATGTGAGTCCACACTTCTGTTCTAAAGACTTCACAGCGATGCAGGCAAAGATTTCCCTCATGGTGATGAATACCACAGAAGCATATAAGTGCATTTTTATCTTTCCTGTTGTTAAGTATCCCCTAGTCAGAGAGAGCTCTTAGGAGCTGCCAAAACTGCATTATAATTCAAAATGAATTGTAAATCCCTGAGATAGATGAAGGTATCAAGATGGATGATTTTGGAATGGTCAGTAGAGAGGCTGCTAGTGATTTCACTACTGCGCTTGTCAGTCACAGTGGAAGATGATAATGCAGATTGAAAGGGTGATGGCAAAGAGAATCAGAAGGACACATCAAAGGCTAAAGGACAGGTGTTATAAACCATTCCCCAGCATGCAAGGTTGTATTTTTAAAACCACATTCCATACTGCTTGCAAAGAAGCAGATATGATCCTTGGAGCAAGTGAGGTAGCATGTTCCCAACTTTCATTTTTCCTTCTGTATCTCTGTATTGCCAGTCTTAGTTTTTGTGTTTTCTTTTTTTTTTTTTTCCTTCCACTTTTCTGTTGAAGAAAGTCAGCTAGGTTAAACCAGCAAAAGGCTTCTGGTCCATAGATAACAGATCCAGCTTGGAGGGACCTATTATCCTATAGTCATCATAGCAACTACAAACTCTCCAAAATGCAAAAACGGAAGATGCTAATAATTCTCCAAGATGCAAAGGAGGTGACTTGCAACGTTCTTATTATTTGGTTTTGTTTTAATTTGTGTTTAGGAATGAAAATGTTTGTCACACCTCTCAAAATAGGAACACAGTTTGCATAAGCCAGATCCACAACTAAGGCGGCACTGAGACACCTACTTAATCCAACCATACTTAGTGGGGTGCCAATATAAGAACTGCCATACCAGATTCTACCTGGAGTTCATATAGCTCACCCTTATCTTTGATATTGTCTGTGTGGTTTGAAGAAGCATTTAAGAAATCTTAAGAGAGGAAGCCCATAGAGTAATCTACCCACAGGGATTCTTTCTCAAGTGTACTAAAAATAAAAAAATGTACTCTGAGGGTGTATCTGTCTTCTTGGGTTTCTTCTTAAAAGCCAGAAAACACACCTTTGCTACTTGATATATAATTTTCTTATACTGAAATGAAAATCTAATCTTTCAGAATCCACAGTTTCGAACACCAGTAACATTTGGTGGCAATGGATTTCAGAAGGCATTTACATGATCTTTTAAGCAGAGTACCTGCAAATACAGGAAGATGAATCTTGATTGCTTTCTGACATTCATCTTGGCCAGAACTTCCGGGTTCAAATTTATCAAAGCATCACTTTATCACTGCCTTCTTCAGTTTCTGATCCACTTCCAAAATCACTACACTGAGACCTGTTGGAAGAAACAGGGTCCTGGCCCTCTTGTGAATGATGCCTGTGTAACTTCATAGCATGGCCCTTGTTAGCCCCTAGTGCCTGGCTTCATCAGAATTGCAAACACTGTGCGGCTCCAATAATTCTAAACTAGATGAATCAGAAGCCACCAAGAAACAACTGTGCTATATTTCAGTTTATTAACCATGCAAGCCTACTTTCAGATATGGGAAAAGCAAATTATAATTGAAAAGATCTCAGCAGAAACATGTTCTGCTTTCAGGGTCTACGGCTATGTATGTTTAAGTTATCATGTCATGACACTGCTATTTGATTTATGTTTTTACTGATGATTTGACTGACTAGTTTGTTGCAATGTACAGCTAAATGGAGGAAAAAATCAGAAACTGCATCAGGCAACTACTCTGTATTTCATTCTAGAAAATAGCTGGCAATTATAATTACTCACCATGTTTCTGGCTCAGAATAAAAGTGGCATTACACAAATACCACACTGAACATTCATTGTGATTAGAAAATGCTCCATACCTTGGAGTGCAGTGGAGACATAAGAATAATTTTAAATGCAAATTAAATTGTGGGGGTAGCAAAGAGAACAGATAAAAGACAGTAAAACAAAGCCTTTCACTTTCCTCAAATTAGCAAGCTAATGTAGTATAAAAAAAAAAAAAAAGCCAGTTCTACTCAGATCTGTGCTAAGAGCTTTCATTTCATCATAATATAAAACAGCAGATCCGTCACCTTTCTCTACTCAGTACTCTTGATTTCGAGGTTGAAGTGAAAATTAGAAGCTGTTCATTCTGGCTCACAGGCTGGGTTGCGTTTACTTAGTCTTATTCCATGACAGTAGGATGGAAAGAGGTCAGTAACACTGGTAAGTACTTATATCCTGCATCTGATTTTTATTTATTTATTTTTAAGATCTTTCACAGTGCTTTGGCTTTTTATCAATGTGTAATTCCTGAAAAAAAAACCTACATAGTGTATTTTGTAAAAGGCTGAATCTTAAGCAGAAATGCAGTAATTCCTTGAGAATGCTTGTATCAGATGTTAGAGCTCCTTCAAGAATGAAATAATTACTTAAAGAAGGAATTCTGTAATAGGAAAGGTTTCTAGATAATCTATATATTTCATAGCAACACTGGAACATTTTGTGTGTTGCTTTCTCTGTCTGCCTAGTTCAACAAGCAGTACCAGATAAGACCTGAATCTCTTCAGATGTTATTTGCATTATGTGCATAGCAAAACATTTAACAATCTCATTACTGTTCTGGTAAATGGTTAAGAAGGTAGATTTTACTTACTGAAAGCAATTATTAGACAAAATACAATGTTATGATTAATCATTATTAAAGACTTAAAAAGATCTCAGATTATGAGATGCAACAAGGAAGATCAGAGTGAAAAACAAATTCTTAAGGAAATTATGTAGATTTTTTTTTTCTTGGGAAAGTTTTTATCAAATTAAAACCAGGGGCTTAATTTTTCAGGATGAAGAGTGAGGGGGAGTAGGGGAGATGATCGTAGTGTCACCTCCTGTTGCTAAGTAACAACATCTCCTGGCCATTTTTATCTGATAAAGGAAGTCCAGTTGACGTTATGCATTATTCATCAGAGTTCCAATCAAACAATCAAAATTGTTTGCTTACACTGGGGACATTTAGTAAGATCAAAGAAACCCTCCTTGAAACTACTGGAGCTTACACCACTGCCAGGCAGCTCTCTCTACTCTGCAGTAAGTATCGTTTCTGGTTTGGGAGTGCTACAGTAAAGTGAATGCTGAGGAATTTTGAAAGTTTTCTTATCAGGACAAGCTTCTGAATTTTAGGAAGGACTGCATTTTGATTGACGAAAGCAGAACTGAAGGAAAAAGGGAGAGCTTTGGAACCCTGGTTTCCTGATTTTTACCAATGTAATTAAAAGAATTGCTTGAAGCAAGGGTCAGACTCCTGCTCCAAACCTTTCTGCTAGGTTTGCACGGAAAAGACTAGAGGTATTTTTATGTTTGTCTTAAAATAAATGTTGTGCAGAGCTATTTGTATGCTTATGATTATATGCTGTAGCTAACTGAGATGTGGATGAGAGAACTAGATCGTGTGTTTTCTGCTAGTTATTCACAGTAGAAGAAAATGCAGAAGGTAGCAAGAAGGCTGGAGGAGGGTCATGATAATGTGCATAATCCCAGGAACTCTGCTCAGCAGAGGCAAATCTGACTCAGTGTGCACCTTGAACAGTTATATTGTAGGATCTAGGCAGATCTGATTTTCAGAAGAATGCCAAATATACAAACCTTAGCTAGGAAGCTGTGGTAGGAGTAGCCTAACATATCTTAATGATTGCTCTTATCACGTTTTTTAAAACTGATGGTGGGATGTTCTGTTGCTACTTCTGGTCAGTGCTAGGGGAGAGAGAAGGCAAGGTTGACTTCTGGTCATTTAGATGGAATGAAATACCCAGAATACTGTATACGCCAAAGCAGTGCACTAGAAAGGAGTAAGGAGGACAAATGTTATTTTTAATGTAGTTTTTTACAGTAGTGCCTACTCAGGCGGTGCCAGCTCTGAATCTGGCTAAAGAAGTTCCCTGCCCCAAGCTTTTCTGATCTTCTTTTTAACAACAAATGTAACAGGCAGGTGAATTTAAGTATGTAGTATAAGAAACTGATACTGTGGCTAGCATAAAGCTGGTGGTACTAGGAATCTTGCTAATAACTGCAGTAGGACTTATCTTTAATGTTTTTAGACGAGGATTTAAAGCAAACACCCTAAAATAGAAAAGGATACCTATAAAGTTCTGTGAATAGTGATTTGAAAATTATTTGACCTTAATATGCCAAATGAAGTACTTCAGTGACTGCCTACACAATCTTTCCACAAAGAAACTCACTAGCTTTTTTCTGTCTAACATCTCTGTAATCTTTCCCAGGAATCTGACTGATCATCCATACCGGAGTAGTGTATAAAGATATAAAGTTCCTTCAAAATGGACTACTTTTTGGATGTTGAGTCTGCTCAGAGACTGTTTTACAGTCAAGGAGCTCAAGGTAAGAAACTCTGGTACTGATTCAGAAAATTACTATTTTAACTGTACAGTTAAGGTGTGTAAATCCAGACAAGGGCCAGTTCTTGTGGCTGACCTACCAAAGTGTATGCAAGCCACAGGAAAAGGTGTTCAAAATGTATGAGTTGTGAAAGGAATTACAAGATAAGTAATGATAGGGTTGATCTGCCCTCTCAGAGGATAAGGAAAGGTGTGAAAGCTGTTGGGTGTGCAGCATGAGCAAAAGGAACTGCCCAGATCCAGAATATGCTGTTTCAGAATCCAAATGAATAAGTCAGAGGGGACAGCAGTGGCCGGTTGCTAGCTACGTAAACCTGTGGCGTCCTTCCCTTTCTTCCTTGCTTGTTGATACTGCCAGGATCATAATGTGGTTTTAGTCAGCACTGCAGGAATTGGTTTGGGAAACTCTGAGGCAGTCCAGCACGCTGTATGTAACCAGCAGGCTCTCACTGGTTTGCATCCTTCCCTGTGAAATGCTGCCCTCTCACCCCTCTACTCCGAGCAGCAGCAGTGTGAGAGAGGGAAAGAGTAACCAAGCTTCTTTGCTTTAATGTAGTTGAAACTTGTTCACCACACAGATGATATTTTTGGTAAAATTGGTTCATGTTTTTCTCACCAGTTCTATTTCTGGATAAAATTTGCAACTTCAGAGAGAAGGTTTTTTTTTTTTCCATAAACTTTAAACACAGTATTAAATGGAAGAAAACTAAGAACCAAATAGCTCTACCAGCCTTTTTTGTTAATTCATACTGCCTGTTTTCTGGAAATGCAATCCAACTTTTTTCCATTTATTAATTTCATCACATGCTAATGAAATTCGAAGTCCAGCCAATAGAGTTCTGTGTTCCTTGTGGAGGCCTTTCTCCTAGAGAAAGACCTAATCCACCCAGGGGGTAACACCATGGGTGTCAGCACCACCTTGGCACAGCAGAGGTGCTGCTGCCTAACACACATTGCATTGCCCAGCTGCTCCCGCAGCTGTAGTAATTTTCATCTGTAAAAGTCACAGAAAAGCTTTCTTGTCACAGCACATCCTCCTGCATTGAACAACAGAGGCAAATGCTAAGCACATCAAAATCAGGGGGAGGAGAAAATGGCTGGGTCACTGACTGATTTTGCTGGCTTTATCTCCATCTCTGAAAAGCAAGACATCTGAATGTTCCTACAGAAGTAATATTAAAATAAGTTCCTCAATATCTCTATGAGAACAAACCTCCTTCTCTTTTATAGAAACTAAAATTAATGAATCTGCAACTTACTGTTTTACAAGCTATACCAATTTCTCGACAGCATCCCTGTGCACTACAAGGTACAGAGGGAACTACAGGAGTATGTATTCATGCAATGAAAGTCTATTACAGTAATGTACACAAGGTGACTAAACAGGTTGTATAGACAACCTTCACTGTAATTATTTCCAAGAAGGCAAACGAAAAACACCCATATTTGGAGAAATGGTATTTTTAGCATATATAGAAATGCTTGTACTGATTGGTAAGATGCATGACTGAAATTTTAACCTTAGCACCTGCTTGATTTTTTTTTTTTAATGCAATTATTTTGCCTTTTAAAAATGCAAAATGAGGGGGAAAATCCACCATGTAGAACTGTATTCCTTGATACAAAAGTCATCAGCAGGGGGTTGACCTTTAGGTGTGTCATATGGGTTTCTATCCCTTGGCCAAAACAAGTAGGAACCAACACTGTGACTTAGGGATTTTTTTTGTCCCCCTGCTTGTGAATGTTTCAGGAAAGATGCCAACAATATGCTTCTGCTGTGCACCACAGCATAGTACAAAGGCTCCTAAACCCTAATTACCTCCACAAGTGGAAACAATACATTGACATAAGAGGCAGGCTGCACTTATGCTCTGCCCACTTCCACTTTTCACCTTTCTGTTTGCTCATTTTATTGCATTTTCCCTAGCTCCTGTCCTTTACATCTCTTATCACACATGCTTGTGAGACCTTTTCCCCAAACTGTCTTCATCTCTCTGTGTTTGAGGTCAGCTGCTTTCCAACAAGCAGGGAAATTGTTCTAAGCACAGAAGTGACAACACTTCTGCTCTACATTATCAAATGATGCAACAGGAGAGGTGCTGGAGTGGAAGGACAGATGGACAACCCTGCTAGCAGTAGGTGTGGCAGACTAAGCGTGGCCTGTGCAGAGAGAGGTGGAAGGCTCTCAGGAGGCTTTCACTGTCTGAGGTAGCACTGAACACCTCTGAGGTGACAGAGATGGCTTCAGAAGGCTAAATAATAAATCTCTGGAAGAGCTTCATCATCAGGTTTTCCTGTAGCAACTGCCTTTATCGCCATACTTAGATCCAGACTTCTTGATGGTAGCATCTCCTTTGAGCTATCTTACCCCCATGCATGAGGAACTAAACCCTCCTGAATGTGAATTGTTACTGTCTGCACAGCTCTGATAACTCCTGATGTTCATGTACATTGTGCCAAATTTTAAGGCTGTCTTCCAAAGAACAGGCATTTCTATATGAGATTATGGCATGATTTCTCAAAACATGGGCAAAAATAACATATTTCTTTCCTTTATCTGCCTTCTGAAAAACAGTTAAGCTGTGTTAGCTATAACTTTCTGGGGAAAAAAAAAAAACAAACAAAAAACAAAACAACCAAACAACAAACCAACCCAAAAACCAAACAAAAAATGCACTGAACATGAGGCACCCATCCACCACAAATAGCACAGCTCAAGTAGCTAGTTTGTAACCGAATAGAAGGTCTGCAAGAAAGCATTACCACCACATCTTCCGAATGGGATCACAAGTAGCTGTTCGATTTTTATGTAATAACATGGTACTATTAGCAAGTCATACTATCAAACAGCATATATATATATATGCATTAAAGCTGCATTATGACAGGAATGAGTGAAAGACTAGTGTTCTGCCATTTAATCAGAAACAGCATTAGAGCATATTACATGTATTATTATTATTATTACTTTAGTTATATTATTAGCTACTCCATTACAAAATGCTCTGATTACAGACTGTAAAATGAGGGTTTATCACCCACTTACTCTTTCTGTGAGATTTGAAGATTTCTGCTTTTTAATCCTTTGATCCTCCAAATCAAGAAAAAACTCCTTTCCAATGTTTTCATATTAATGACATGACAATGTTACAAAAGGCAGCTGTAAAGCACTCATTCTCATCTGAGGAAAAGGGAATGAATAAGACTGTAAACTGCTGGGAAGGAACTCAGAGCTATGATGGCATTGTTAGCAGATGTTATGAAATCCCAGCTGACATCACGTCTCATGTAGTCGAATGCAGGACACTGAACTCAGCAAATGGACTGAAAAAGGGTTTTGGTCCGAACAACTAACCAGTTCTCAATCTTTTCCTGCCTGCACTAACACCCACACCTCATCACTACTCCTGCAGAAAGCTGTAGAACTGCCTTTTCTGCTGTAGGGTAGGAGGAGAGAGGTGTTACCTTAATCAGCTGCCTCCTCTCCCATCCTTTCCTTCTGCAGAAGCAGCCATCACCTCACTCCCGTGGGCTGAACACAGTGCAGAGGGTGTTTGGACATTCAGGCTGCATCTACTGTTCAAACAGCTGTTGCCTGTTTCCTCCAAGGAAAGTGAAGCAGGAGGGATGGAAAAGTCACAAAAGCTGGATCTGGCAGTAGGATTATCTAGATTTAAAAAACTTTGTAAATGAAGCCAGCTGGCTGTAGTCTTCCGAAACAAGCCAGAAATATCCTGAACTCTGCAGTTCTCCCTGTCTTTCTGTGGCCGTATGTTGGGATCTAGATGGGAGGTGTCCTTGCCAAGTGCAAAATGCCTGCTGATGCATCTGCAAATCCGAAGCAGGAAATAAGGGACTGTGATCCCCTGGGCTCAGGCCCTTGCCCTAGGAAAGTCTGAATCTGAAATCTAGGCATGGAGGCGTACTTCACTTATCAAAAAATTCTCTTCTCTTTCAAGCGTGTGGAAGATACTAGTTATTCTTGGATATACATGTATTCTAAATCCAAATCTACCATAGCTTTCAACCATGAGGTCTGAATGTATACAGTGGGGCCTGGAGCAGGATTTGACACACTTATTCTTCAGGTGTCCTCAGAGAAGATGTTTCCACCTAAGACTTCTGACTAGTCTGGCATATAGCAGTGGAAAGAAACAATCACTTTAAGAGCAGGGCTCACCTAATCTTAGACATCTTCCTTGGGATAATATAAATCTTGCCTTATTTTCTCTACTGATTATGAAAGCCTAGACAACTAACTTGAATGGAAGATGCCTATGCTAATGGCATTTGTTTGCATAGAGGAATCATGTGTTGAGAGATGAGACCTAATTCAGGAAGGGGAGTAACTTCCCCCAAATAGGTCAAGTTGTAATCTAAAGCTGTAAATGTGCAGATCCCATCTTGGATGCAGCCTGCTTTTGAAGACGCGTCAGCTTTGATCTTGAAGTTCTACTTGAAAGAAGTTATGCTTTGGGGCATGGAAAGAAATACCTCATATTTGACAAAGCTGAGAAGGCTGACAATGAGGAGCAGCAGAAGCAGGCTGCTCCTTAATGGAAAGCAAGCCAAGAGTCAGCAAGAAGGGCAGAAGCAGTGGCCTCGCCTATGAGAGGTAAAACACTGCAGCACACAAGCAGGGCAGGTCTGGTGACAGTCACCAGGTTTTTCCAAGTGTCCAGATTGTCAGACGAGAACATGGCAATGAGGCAGACATGAGGCCAAGCAGGATATCCAAGTCAGCAGCTTGGATGCAGATCAGTAAGAAATGTAGCTACATACAGCCTTGCTCAGCAAGTGGGCAACTGCCACAGTGCACATGTAGCTCCCAAAAGAAGGAAGGAGGCAGCTGTTGAGGCTTCTTGCCACTTTCTCAAACAGCTCCAAAGCTGATCAAGGGTTCTTAAGCCATTGACTCCAACAGCTGTGCCATGTCAGACAGCCTGCTTTGAGTATAGCCAACAGCACTGTGTGCAGGGAGTGCATGTAGGGCCATGGCTGTTGGTACCTAGCTCTCACCTAGGTTTGATCAGGATTAAGAAATGAGGAACCTGTCTCTTCCATTACGTACAAGGGGGTGAAGCCTGCTGGATAAAACCCAAGAGTAAAGAACGACTTCTGCCCAGTAGGCAGGATGAAGGCTTTAGCATCATCATAATAGCGGAATTGCCCATCATAGACTGAGCATAGCACTTTTCTGCAGCCATGAGTTTGATTGATGGAAGCGGTCCTAAGACTCATACCCTCTCTTGGCACCTTCGACAACCCCACGCCACAGCCTGACAGGACAGGCTGAACATCGTGCAGCCAGGATACCGTTTGGGGCTGCATGTGTCCACCTTCGCACTACAGTCAGACTTTCTGGTCCCTGCTCAGACTCCAGATTCTGCTGTCAGGTGACCTGTGCCTCAAGGATAAAAAAACTGTTTAATTTTCTGGAGACGTATGTATCCACTTCTCCAGTGTTATCTTCTTTTGCACCACCAGGGCACACCAGCTTAAAGTTAGCTGCATTAATTGAGTATTTCCAAGATGCTCTTACGTACCTTGGAATTCTTGATAGTTCATTCGGCAGGATACACTGTGCCAATTTAAATAACTGAACAAAACTCTTTTGAAGGTTTATTTTAAACTATCTTTTGTATCTATAAATAATTTACAGATCCATTTACATTAGGTGTGCTTTCACTGGTTGCAACAGTCCTGCAATCTACTTTATGAATGTAAGGAGTGAGTAAAAAATGTTAAGAAGAAAAAATATGGAAATAAAAATAGAGCACGTACAACCAAGGGTAACAGATGCCTAAGACTGTATAGACAGATATGGAATGATTATTCAAAAGATCTCTGCAAATCATAGAATCATAGAATCACAGAATAGTTAGGGTTGGAAAGGACCTTAAGATCATCTAGTTCCAACCCCCCTGCCATGG